>RPFO01000312.1:4097246-4251831 GCA_009746045.1 Mesostigma viride | reverse complement strand
CATGGGTGTCTCCATGGCTGGCCTACGTACATGGATGTCAAGGAATAGTAAATGATAAGGATTCAGGCTCCCATGGTGTCATCATGGCCCGTCTACGTACATGGATGGCATTTATGTAATTAATGATGAGGATTCAGGCTCCCATGGTGTCATCATGGCTGTCTACGTACATGGTTGGCATTTATGTAATTAATGAGAGGATTCAGGCTCCCATGGTGTCATCATGGCTGGCTACGTACATGGATGTCAAGAATAGTAAATGATGAGGATTCAGGCTCCCATGGTGTCATCATGGCTGTCTACGTACATGGATGGCATTATGTAATTAATGATGAGGATTCAGGCTCCCATGGTGTCATCATGGCTGTCTACGTACATGGTGGCATTTATGTAATTAATGAGGAGATTCAGGCTCCCATGGTGTCATCATGGCTTGTCTACGTACATGGTTGGCATTTATGTAATTAATGATGAGGATTCAGGCTCCCATGGTGTCATCATGGCTGGCCTACGTACATGGATGTCAAGGAATAGTAAATGATGAGGATTCAGGCTCCCATGGTGTCATCATGGCCCGTCTACGTACATGGATGGCATGTATGTAATTAATGATGAGGATTCAGGCTCCCATGGTGTCATCATGGCTGGCCTACGTACATGGATGTCAAGAAAAAGATGAGGATTCAGGCTCCCATGGTGTCATCATGGCTGGCCTACGTACATGGATGTTATAATAATGATGAGGATTCAGGCTCCCATGGTGTCATCATGGCTGTCTACGTACATGTGGCATGTATGTAATTAATGATGAGGATTCAGGCTCCCATGGTGTCATCATGGCTGGCTACGTACATGGTTGGCATTTATGTAATTAATGATGAGGATTCAGGCTCCCATGGTGTCATCATGGCCCGTCTACGTACATGGATGGCATTTATGTAATTAATGATGAGGATTCAGGCTCCCATGGTGTCATCATGGCTGTCTACGTACATGGTTGGCATTTATGTAATTAATGAGGGATTCAGGCTCCCATGGTGTCATCATGGCCCGTCTACGTACATGGATGGCATTTATGTAATTAATGATGAGGATTCAGGCTCCCATGGTGTCATCATGGCTTGTCTACGTACATGGTTGGCATTTATGTAATTAATGAGAGGATTCAGGCTCCCATGGTGTCATCATGGCTGGCCTACGTACATGGATGTCAAGGAATAGTAATGATGAGGATTCAGGCTCCCATGGTGTCATCATGGCCCGTCTACGTACATGGATGGCATTTATGTAATTAATGATGAGGATTCAGGCTCCCATGGTGTCATCATGGCTGTCTACGTACATGGTTGGCATTTATGTAATTAATGAGAGGATTCAGGCTCCCATGGTGTCATCATGGCTGGCTACGTACATGGATGTCAAGGAATAGTAAATGATGAGGATTCAGGCTCCCATGGTGTCATCATGGCTGTCTACGTACATGGATGGCATGTATGTAATTAATGATGAGGATTCAGGCTCCCATGGTGTCATCATGGCTGTCTACGTACATGGATGGCATGTATGTAATTAATGATGAGGATTCAGGCTCCATGGTGTCATCATGGCTGGCTACGTATGTACATGGATGTAAGAAAATGATGAGGATTCAGGCTCCCATGGTGTCATCATTGCCCGTGTATGTACATGGTTGCATTTATGTAATTAATGATGAGGATTCAGGCTCCATTGGTGTCATCATTGCCCGTGTATGTACATGGTTGGCATTTATGTATGTAATTAATGATGAGGATTCAGGCTCCATTGGTGTCATCATGGCTGGCCTACGTATGTACATGGATGTCAAGAAAAAATGATGAGGATTCAGGCTCCCATGGTGTCATCATGGCCCGTCTACGTACATGGATGTCAAGAATAGTAAATGATGAGGATTCAGGCTCCCATGGTGTCATCATGGCCTGTCTACGTACATGGATGGCATGTATGTAATTAATGATGAGATTCAGGCTCCATGGTGTCATCATGGCTGGCCTACGTATGTACATGGATGTCAAAGAAAAAAAATGATGAGGATTCAGGCTCCCATGGTGTCATCATGGCCCGTCTACGTACATGGATGTCAAGAATAGTAAATGATGAGGATTCAGGCTCCCATGGTGTCATCATGGCCTGTCTACGTACATGGATGGCATGTATGTATTTAATGATGAGGATTCAGGCTCCCATGGTGTCATCATGGCTGGCCTACGTACATGGATGTCTCAGAAAAAAAATGATGAGGATTCAGGCTCCCATGGTGTCATCATGGCTGGCCTACGTACATGGATGTCAAAGAAAAAAAAATGATGAGGATTCAGGCTCCCGTGGTGTCATTATGGCCCGTCTACGTGTTGTGGCATGTATGAAATGAATGATGAGGATTCAGGCTCCCATAGTGTCATCATGGCTGGCCTACGTACATGGTTGGCATTTATGTAATTAATGATGAGGATTCAGGCTCCCATGGTGTCATCATTGCCCGTATATGTACATGGTTGGCATTTATGTAATTAATGATGAGGATTCAGGCTCCATTGGTGTCATCATGGCCCGTCTACGTACATGGACCGTGGCATTTATGTATTTAATGATGAGGATTCAGGCTCCCATGGGGTCATTGATGATCATGGCATTTATGTATGTAATTAATGATGAGGATTCAGGCTCCATTGGTGTCATCATGGCTGGCCTACGTATGTACATGGATGTCAAAGAAAAAAAAATGAAGAGGATTCAGGCTCCCATGGTGTCATCATGGCCCGTCTACGTACATGGATGTCAAGGAATAGTAAATGATGAGGATTCAGGCTCCCATGGTGTCAGATGTCATGGCCTGTCTACGTACATGGATGGCATGTATGTATTTAATGATGAGGATTCAGGCTCCCATGGTGTCATCATGGCTGGCCTACGTACATGGATGTCTCAGAAAAAAAATGATGAGGATTCAGGCTCCCATGGTGTCATCATGGCTGGCCTACGTACATGGATGTCTCAGAAAAAAAATGATGAGGATTCAGGCTCCCATGGTGTCATCATGGCTGGCCTACGTACATGGATGTCAAAGAAAAAAAAATGATCAGGATTCAGGCTCCCGTGGTGTCATTATGGCCCGTCTACGTGTTGTTGGCATGTATGAAATTAATGATGAGGATTCAGGCTCCCACAGTGTCATCATGGCTGGCCTACGTACATGGTTGGCATTTATGTAATTAATGATGAGGATTCAGGCTCCCATGGTGTCATCATTGCCCGTGTATGTACATGGTTGGCATTTATGTAATTAATGATGAGGATTCAGGCTCCATTGGTGTCATCATGGCCCGTCTACGTACATGGGTGGCATTTATGTATTTAATGATGAGGATTCAGGCTCCCATGGGGTCATCATGGCTTGTCTACGTACATGGAGTCATATTGATTCATGGAACAATGAGATACCATTCTTAATTGAAAATTGTTCTTGATACTTTCACATGCATGCCCGGAATCGTGAATTTGTGCGGGTTTCCATGATGACAATCCTCATTGAATTCTTGAGCACACAATATTGAGCAATTTAGGGGCACTTCGGCAATGTTGACCATTTTCATTCATGATCAATAAAATTAACATTTAATGCAATAAATACATATTCCACTCATTTTAATAAACCATGCAAAAACTTTACAAGCACGCTCAAGCTAGGGGTGGGCTGGCATGCACGCGTGGGTGTGGGGGTGGGCTGGCATGCATGCGTGGGTGTGGGGGTGGGCTGGCATGCACGTGTGGGTGTGGGGGTGGGCTGGCATGCATGCGTGGGTGTGGGGTTGGGCTAGCCTGCATGCGTGGGTGTGGGGGGGGCTGGCATGCATGCGTGGGTGTGTGTGGGGGGCTAGCATGCATGCGTAAGTGTGGGGGGGGCTGGCATGCATGCGTGGGTGTGGGGGGGGCTGGCATGCATGCGTGGGTGTGTGTGGGGGGCTAGCATGCATGCGTAAGTGTGGGGGGGGGCTGGCATGCATGCGTGGGTGTGTATGGGGGCTGGCATGCATGCGTGGGTGTGTGTGGGGGGCTAGCATGCATGCGTGGGTGTGTGGGGGGGCTGTCATGCATGCGTGGGTGTGTGTGGGGGCTGGCATCCATGCGTGGGTGTGTGGGGGGCTAGCATGCATGCGTGGGTGTGGGGGTGGGCTAGCATGCATGCGTGGGTGTGGGGGGGGCGGTCATGCATGCGTGGGTGTGTGGGGGGGCTGGCATGCATGCGTGGGTGTGTGGGGGGGCTAGCATGCATGCGTGGGTGTGGGGGTGGGCTAGCATGCATGCGTGGGTGTGAGTGTGGGCTAGCATGCATGCGTGGGTGTGGGGGGGGCTAGCATGCATGCGTGGGTGTGGGGGGGCCGGGGCCGGGGCTAGCATGCATGCGTGGGTGTGGGGGTGGGCTAGCATGCATGCGTGGGTGTGGGGGGGGGCTAGCACGCCCCACCCCTCCATCGGCACAGCCAGCCTTGTGAGTCTACCCTTAACAACAAGGCTGGTAGGACGACACGCCTGAGCAGCATATGTCATGCCTATCTCAGGCTAATAATGTGTGATTTTGTGCCAACAACCAAGTTGTTCCACCCAACAACACATTATAAACCCTCTTCCAAAATGCCCAACAAGCCGGACACGTGGAGGACCACACACGCAGTATATAAAGAGAAAATAAGCTGACTTTTTATCCAGCCAACCTGTGGCTAGCTGCTCTGGTTAGCATGACAAATGCTAACATTTACTCAGTGGGAAAGGTGAAGAGACCATTGGAACAGCCTACCTGACGCATGTGCCACCAAAGCATTGTGTCCCGCAAAATGCACACTGCCTCCTTTCTAACAAGCACGAGCCGCTCTCTTTAGGAGACAGGTGCCAGCTCGTCAGTGTCTGGGGAAAATGATGCCGCTGCTTAGGAAGACCGCGTGAATTTCCTCGAACACAACTGTCTATAAAGCAAAAGAAATTTCAGAGAAGCATGGAAATAAAAGCATTACACCTTCCCGACAGGTTGCGGGCCACGCGCTGCAGAAAGCCAGCCACGTCACAGACGATTAACTAGCTAAAAGACACCCAGGAATCCAGCGATGCAGCGCCAGGACCCGCAACTTTCTGGCTGCATCTGGCCGGAAAGAAGGCAAAAAGCTTACGCTCAACGAGGTAAGAAAGCAGGAAAACGCAAGCTTAAGACGTTTAACACAAGAACGTACCATAACGGGCATTTATTCGTGCCCAGGCGCACAAGAAAGTCCACCCTTTCATGGAGTGGTTGGGCAGTACGCATCGCGCAGGGCTAATGTTATCTTACCGCAAAATGACGGGAAAGGTAAAGATAGCAGCGGGAATTTTTACGGCTTTAGAAACATCATTAAACTAGCTTTCCTTACGACCATCAAAACTGGCAACAATCGACAATCAACCCGGCAGGCATCCAATATACTTTATTCATCCCGACAGAAATTCAGGCCGGACCCCCCCTGCCGATGGCAAAGAAAAAAAGCCCGCGACATTATAGATCGCAACCATCCCGCCATAAATTAGAATCAGTAACTAATTTTCTCCAACAATCGAGCATTTCTGCTTTCCGCGTGCCAGATTTGTCACGTTTCGTCTAAAGGCAGTCGCCATGGCCCCTACCGCAAGGGGTGCGCGCACCATGCCGACATAGCTTTTGGGCCTCAATTTGCACCGAAATTTGGTCCGTACCGTCCAGCTCAGTCGGATTATGTATGTGGATCGGCCGTGTTGGTTGCATACGCAGGTATATTAATTCTTGCATTCGCCCCGGACCTTCCCCAGGACAGGTCAGGATATAACAATAATTCTTGCATTCGCCCCCGCCCTTTCCTATGGCCTGGTCAGGTTTGGGCGCGACGCCACTAGCGCGGCGCCCGCGACAGAGTGGCCAGGCTCGAGCACGTTTTCTGGATCCCAAGCACCGGATTGGACACTGTCCGAGGACTGGACAGGAATTGGCTGACCAATCGGATGCTTGCTCGTCGTCTCCAAAAACATATATAAAGAGCCAAATCGCGCGAACTACGCAAGGATCCTTTAAGCAGCGTTACTCTGCCGAAATGTCAACCTAGGCCGGTCAAGTGACGCCGAGGTGTTCACCGATAGTTCAGGTCAGCCACAGCGCGCCTTCGAATGTAGGCACGGTCGCATTTTTTTTTAGGAAATGTAGAATTGTTGTCGACCAGCTACCAACGCCCGACCGGACCCATACAACGGAAACATCAAGGCGATGTGATGTAGGTGTGTCTGATATGTCATTAATACACAGAGCATCGTGAATATAATATATAATATAAATTATATAATATACTATAATTAATATATAATTTTAATTTTATGTTAATTTTAATGTTATTTCATATAACATAATATAGCATAATATAATATAATATAATATAATATAATATTATATTATATAAAGTAGTATATAAAAAATTAAAATGTAAAAGAAAAATATCTACCTTATTGGGGTTTAATGTTCCTTTCCAGTTCAGCATAAGTACACTCTTGAGTGTGTGCAATGTTTGGTTATACGCCATTGTCTTAAAATAGCAACCAATGTAAACCTCCGTCCTAACCACATTTGGATACAATAAAGACATTGATGCCTGACACATAGCATTCATTGCTTGAAATACCATGCATATTTTGTGTCAATGTTCTGCAGACCACAGCTTCAAGTGGGCATACTTCGCTTTCCTCAATATAATGGCGACATGGCATTTGGTGAAAGTGGTGAGTGCCATGAAGTTGCGCCGGCCGTCGTTATCCATGACGAACTGAATGGGTTTCGTGCAAATCAAGTTTTTTGTTTTGGTGTTCCAGTTGCGCCGGCCGGCGTTTCCAATGGTATCTTGCGCGCACTTGCAAAAGCTTGCACGCTTATCAACATTTTGTGTTGGTAAACATTTTATCACCTCTGGGATTTCCGCCTTCACTACCTGAGTTGCTTCTTTGTGGTTTTCAAATGCAACCGAGTTACGCCGGCCGTCGTTACTCATGACAAATTGTAGGGGTTTTGTGCAAATCACTTTTGTATGGTTTATGTACATGCATCCAGTTGCGCCGGCCGGCGTTTCCAATGGTATCTTGCAGTTGCGCAATCAGGCCCCATTACCAAAAGTGTGTTTGTACATCTTTTTTACACCTGAAGGATTTCTGCCTGCATATCCTGAGTTGCTTCTTAATGGTTTTTAATTGCGCCCGAGTTACGCCGGCCGTCGTTATTAATGACAAACTGTATGTGTTTCATAAAATCACTTTTGTATGGTTTACATGTATCCAGTTGCGCCGGCCGGCGTTATTAATGACGCTTGTCGTTCTTGTTTGATGCCCATCGTTTTCGTCGTGTCTTTAATGGTGATTATTTATCATTACTCATCCTCAGGGCTTTCGGTGCCGCGGGATTAAGAGGCGAAAAAAATCAGCTGCCGTCTGACCAAAGTCTGATGGCGCGATCGGGGCGGGGGGCCGTTTCCGACGGTTCGCGTCCCTTGTCCAATGACGACCGGGAGCCTGCACTTCGCGGTCTCTGGAGCGACAAGTACATCGAGAACAAGGGGTACAAAATTGCCAATGACATCTTTCCTATCATGGCGGAACGCGTGAAAGCAAACAACCACAGGACGCCAGAGATGAGCGCGGAGGTTCTGTCTTGCGCAGCTTCAAGACTAAATGCCATGGTGGCGGAGAGCAACGGCATTAAGAAGAGGAAGAACTGTGACGGCGGGCTTCCTGAAAATTGGGCGGAATCTCTTCGGGATAACATCAAGAAGGCTTTTGGCGACTTGGGAACATCTGAGAAGGATCGTGGGCTTAGGTGGGCCTTGTGTGGACTTGTTACGAAGGCAATGGAGGGCGTCCCGGACAGGATTGTGGAGCGCGCGTTCGGGATTGACAGGCGCTTTGTCGCAACTGTTCGGGGTCACAGGGATGGAATGGAAGAAGGGGAGGACGACCTTTTGATGAGTGCGCCAGAGAGGAGGAGGAGGAAAGACGAGCTTCCGACGGAAGTCATTGCCCTGATACAAGCGTGCTGGAGGGATGATAACTTGACGCGGGCGTCTCCGAACATGAAGGATGTTCATTGTGAATGGACCAGAAAGGATTACAAACATACACTAGCGTTTTCGGAGGGTGCGCGCTACTATACTGTCTCCAAGTCGAAGATTTACGAAGTGTTCATTTCCCGCCATCCGGAGTTGAAGCCACCGCGGCGGATGGACAGTAGGGAGGGGGGGGGGGGAGGGAGAGGAGGGTGTGAGGGGGGGAAATCAGGTGATTTTGGAGACGGAGGCAGGGATGTCAATGCTACGCACGAATCAGAAGAGCACAGTTCATGTGGGATACACTACTTTTTGCAAGCATATGCCCGCATGCGTCAAGGGGCGGTGGAAAATGCGGAACTTGTGCGCATGCCAGCACCACACTACCATGCAGTCCATGGTTGGGGGGTTGGCCAAATTTCGTGCAACTTTTCATGCCAGATGCGAGTGCGGACCTGAATGCCACGCGTGCGATCATGGTAGCCAGCTCGACGTGGGGTCGTCCGTGCCCACATGTTCCATTTTCAAAGCCACTCACACGACAGAGTGGGTGAACAAGTTTACTTGTGAGGTGGAGGGGATGAGGGAGGGGGGAGGTTCGAGGTCGTCTGTGGGGTCGTCGCGGCCGCAGGTTCAGCCTTTTCAGGGCGAACTTGAGGATCTGCCCATGCATGGGAGGGTGCTGGACGACGAGGAAGGGGTGCCCGATCATGACCTGGGCGAGGAGTTGGGGGTTTGCTCGATCCGGCGTAAGGCTTGTGTGTTGGGCACTTGCCTGGCTCCCAAGTGTGGAATTCGGAACTTCATGTTATGCGAACGGGAGGAGGCTTCCAACCACCTGATTTCATGGACCAGATACGAGATGCAGGATGTGCCGCCGGGTGCGGTTCTTGGGCCAGAGGTAATTTTTAGTGGAGTGGTTGCGCCCCAAGGCGTTTCTTTTGCAATGTTTCCTGAAGTTCTTGGGCCAGAGGTAATTTTTAGTGGAGTGGTTGCGCCCCAAGGCGTTTCTTTTTCAATTTTTCCTGAGGTCCTGTCTTTTTTCTTTCTACAGGTCATTGGTGGGTCGAAGTTGATGTCTTTTCTGTATGTGCACACTGCGCATATGCAGGACGACTGTGACGAGATCGCAAAGGCTGGTGGGCAGCGATTGACGCAAGTCGACGTCAAGTCCACACCAACGGAGCTAAAGGAGGCAATTGTGGACAAGTGGCCGGACTTCATCCAGCATTGCTTCAACGCGTGGTGGCAAGCGGACGCCTCCAAGGAATGTCTCTCAAGGATGCGGGTGGGGGACCTTGTATGCCACACAGATTACGCCGAGAACTACCAGTCTTACACCTATCACAATCTCCAAGCACAGTATTGGCATCCAGTCACATTCGTCCTTATGCCCTGGATCGTGCGCTACTTGGATCCAGCGTCGGGAAAGGTCGTGAGAAGGGAGTTTCACTTCATCGGACAGGGCGGAATGAAAAGGGACGGGCGGGCCCTCCGTTTTGCTATCCTCAAAATCCTGGCGACACTACGGTCAGAAGGGGTAGAGGTGAAGCGCTTCATTGGGTGGTCGGACAATTGCTCCATGCAGTTCAAGTCAAGGAATGTGATCGCGGAAGTGGCCCGGCTGCTGACGGAGGATCCGCACCTGGAGTCATTTGAGTGGAATTACTTTGGGGAGCAGCACGGAAAGGGGGAGGTGGATGGAGCTGGTGGGACTGTGAAGTGCATGTTGAGGAGGTGGCACATCAGGGAAGAGAACCAGGACAAACAGACGGCCGCCCAGTTGGTGGAGAATCTGGCGTCGGGGGCGGTGGGCGGGACCACAACGACCAGGCGTAACTTCTTCGAGTTCCCCGAGGTAATTAAGTGTACAGTCCTCGTTCAGGGAATAGTTACGCCGGCCGTCGTTTCTAGGGCGTTCTTGGAGTCCTGGCGATCAGGAGTGCTTAATAAAACACAACTAGCTCGATGGTCTCGTAACTTCAACTTTCCCTTGTGCAAATCTTGTCTTCGACGCGCAGGTGCTTCCTTACAGCCCAGGGCGCGGCGAAATCAAAGGAGTGAAGAAGGCGCACTGGTGGCGCATGGACAAGTCGAATGTGACGCGCTTAATGCTGCGCCAGTATTCCTGCTATTGTGGCGGTGCGTGCGCCGAGGAAAGGTGGTGGGATTGTCGAAAGGAGTGGACCGACATGGACGGCTGGAATGTGGGAGGTGCTCGGATGAAGCTCCACAAACTGGGGGAGCCAGTGCAAAGGAACCCAAACGGACAAGGGGGGCACGCAGGGACGCGACTGAACAGACTACAGGCAGAGAGGACGATGATGGGAAGGAGACTGAAGCTGCGAGACATTTTTGCCGTCGAGTCCTACTCTGGTGATGAGTCCCACGATCCAGATCATCCATATTGGCTAGCGGAAGTCTTGCAGGAGCCTTATCAGGTGGCCGCTACTTTCGTGAGGCGAGTGGCCGACAGAAACGGCAAGGTCGATAGGGAGTTGTTCCGTAAGGGACAATGGGTGGTGGGGGTGCGCTACTGGGACAGATTTCCGGGTATGGCGACGATGTTCAAAATGGACGCCGATGCGCAAGCTGAACAGCCAAACTTGGTCAATTGCTACCTGTGCATGGACGCGGGGTTCGAACACACCATTGTTGTCAACCCAGCTAACAATCGCCAGGCCATCTTGACCATTCCGACAGACGTCGAGAAACGGCTCACGAACTTGGCCAAGAAGAGACCTGTTGAGTAGGCCAGCTCGCCCGGGCTTGGTTGGACGAGGTGGACAGCCTTGAGAGCACGTGCTTCGTTGTGAGCACTTGCCTTTCAGCCGTGATTTGCAAACGAGTTCCTTGTCCTGAATTGTAAAGCTCGATTCATGCTCTTTTAAGGAAGTGTATAATATTATCCAGATCATGTATATATTTAGATCTAGACCTGAGTTCAAATAACATTTCTTAGAGGGCTGAGATGCGCGAGGTCCAGCATACATGTATATATCCATGGAGACATGTTACAAACTCAAATGTTTCATTGTACGTACCACTAGCTCGTCGACGGGGGTATCCCATGTAATGTATGATTTATGAATTAATTAATCGCTTAATTGTACAATTTAAATGGATCATGAACTTGTCAAGTGGCCTAATTTGGTTTATTTGGTTCATCATTTATTGATGTCAATCATTCTTAATTGAATCTCGAGCAATAGCAATCATGAAGCACATCCTAATCATGTGATTCGCATAATGAGAATAGGCAACAAGTGCTAAGTACTTTGAGGAATGCGGGGTTGGTCAGGTTATTATAGAGCTAGAGCTACAAACGGCACATATATTGCAAACTTTGCGCTCCAGGCATGGAATTTCAAAAGTACCAAAATTGGAGCAGTAGATGTTGGGGACGCCCAGGGCAGAGCCCCCCAGTCTCCTTCATGCCAAAGGCATGCCACAGCTGCAATCGGGCGCGGCTAGCTAAAAGGACAGGCTAACGATCCGGCAAACTGTGGGTGCAATAAGACCCATGTGAGCATATCATAGCAATTAAGGAGCGTGGGGCCCATGGCCCCGAGCTCCTCAAGGACAAAGGGGATGACCCGGTGGGGCCTCACATTGCCGTAGGAGGCAAACTTGTCGCGCTCTGCCACAGCGGCAGCAGCGCCGGCATCCACAGCTAGCCGCCCGGAGGATGTGGCGACCGGAGAGCGGCCGAGCCACGGAGACATCGATGAGCAGGTGGCAACCCTGCCCGTCGTAGTCAAGCACGGGTAATGTCGGGGCGGTGGTTGGGTGAGTAGAGGGCAGCCCCATCCGCGTCCTCGCACTGAATACATGTATATAATAATAAGAAATTGATAAGCAATCTGCAGATCGAGAAGCCGAAGGGTCACTAGCTGGCGGGGTGGGGACCTGCACTGATCAACAGCAACTAGATATATGGTCTTTCCTCAGATGAAGTGAGCCAGGACAGCCGCCTCAAGTGGCATGGCGCGCCAGCGCCCATGTACGGGCTAGCCAAAAGTGATGCATCTGTATGTTGCTTTGATATGACCACGTGCCATTTATACATGTACGCCTGTCAATGCCTGGCCTAACTGACCGCAACTTAAGGGGAGGTGGCACCCCCAAAACCTTAACACTTGACCCATGCTAATATCACTTGAATTTCAGTTGCACCATGCTAAATTATGATTGGGGGCACTAAATAACATCTCTAGTGAGTTGTCCATGCACTTGTTGGGGGTACTACCCCCACATATACGCCAATATAGCGCTTTAAATAGAAAAAGACGCTAATTAGGGCTATGTATGCCCCAGCCCATGCACTCATTTGTTGGCAAAAAAAAAATGTAGCGTCTATTCTGATCAGACACTCCGCAAAGGTGAAAACCTTTGCGTTCAGTGCCAGTTTGTAGCGTCTATAGTTCCCTGAGTTTGTAGCTTGCTGAGCTATTTACATCATGAAAATGACAAAACCTTGAACAGTTATTAATTTCCCGCAAAAGTACCCTTTTTTTACCGGACATTGGGAATAAACATGTCATAAACACTTCAGATTAGGCAACAAAATGTAGCGAAAATCCGGCTAACAGGGGGACAGCAGTGGTCCAAGTCCCAGGTCATTCCGACAAGTCTAGCTCAAGTTATTGCGTTTGGCGTGCTAAAACCTGAACATACGCTAAATGAGGTTTTTCTGTGTATAAGGCCACCTAGGCATCATGTTTTCCATCCAAGAAGCCAAAAAACATGCCCAACTCGATCACACAACATAAGAAAAGGCTAGGCACCTCATCTGCCCTCCCCTGCCCTCAGCATGGCCAGCCTTGCCAGCGTGCGCATAGCAACACCATCGCTAGGCATACACGCACCAAGAGAGCATACACTAAGCTCAGCCCAAGGTTACCATGTAAATTTATGCCAAGAACTCAGCAAGTATACGTGTAAAAACCTTAGAAAGACTGCCCAAGTGCTCAATAGAGGCAACTGCAGCCTGCAAACTTGGCAGCAAATCATACATGTTGTATGCCAAGCATTCACATCCTATCCAGCTTGCCTTGCTGCGCACATAGCAGGGAAGTCTTAATGGTTATAGCTCAAGGAAAGCAATGGAAACACCTATCTAATGCAATGCCACTCATGCAGTATGGCCAGCAAAAGAACCACTCTCACCTTCCTTTCCAATAGGGCAATTTGCTAAGAAGCTGATGCCAGCTTGTTAGCCTCTAGGCACATGCCGGATGTCGTTCTAAAACAGGCGTGTCAGATCCGGCACATAACAAAGCGTCTGAGCAAGGTCACGTCCAAAGGATTGAATTGAATTGAATTGAATTGTAACA
Source organism: Mesostigma viride (assembly GCA_009746045.1). Lineage (NCBI taxonomy): Eukaryota > Viridiplantae > Streptophyta > Mesostigmatophyceae > Mesostigmatales > Mesostigmataceae > Mesostigma > Mesostigma viride. The sequence goes on along the minus strand of RPFO01000312.1, from coordinate 4,238,381 downwards.
TAACTCCGTTGGGAGTATATGTAGCACATAGCCCAGAGAAGGGGCATATGGCCTATCATACATTCTAGGCTACTTCATGCAAGGGTGGGAATGTAAGCTACCCCTGCTCTAGGTGCACCAGGGCACCTGCACCCTCATGGTCTATCACGCTATGCCCGGGTAAGGGGGGAGCATGCCTGTGAGGGAGGAAGATCATCATGGCTATACAAGAGCTAGGACATGGCTTCTCGACAGAGAGCATCTCTCTGCATGGCATAGCATGGCTCAATTCTTAATGCAACATCCATGGGGGTCCCGTTATAGGCAGGGCTTGGCTAAATTCTGTAGACAATATCCATGGGGGCCATTATGGGCGCACATGCGCGTGGGCCACATGCTAGGCTAAGCCTGACTAATCTACACTACTGGTATGAATTCCCTAGTCTGGGGTGGCAGGAGGGGGCTGCCAGGGCTTGTGGTCAACGTGGATGACCGCCCCCTCCAGTATACCGGCTTCCCCCCTGCGCTGTGCCGGAGCTGAAGGTAGGTCGGCCATAGCTCGCGTCGCCGCTGTTGCTGGGCCAGGGTCAAGTCGTCGTCCAGCGTGAAGCGAGTCCTCGAGAGCTTCTTGCGGCATTTAAGGAACGACAGCTTGTCCGCCATGTACTTAAAGGTGAGGAGCACGGGTGCCGGGCCAGCCTTCCGCCGCGCGCGGGGGAGGCGGACAGCCGACATGTCCAGCTCACCAGTGAGTAGCATGGGGGCAAGAATGTCGCGCTTAAATGCCTCAAGAAGGCTCGTGGAGGTCTCACCTGCCGGCTGGTCGAAGTGCTTGACGATGACATTGTGGCTGCGCCGGGCGATGTCGGTTTCCTCGCGAAGGTCGAGGGCTTGTTGCTTTAGTTGTGCCGAGATGGTGGAGGTGGTGGAGGTGGTGTGCTGCTTAAGCAAGTCCGCCCAGGTGGAGGGAACATCACTGGCCGGGCCAGCAGGTGCCGGCTGGGCAGCGATTTCCTGCACCGCTTGGGCGGTGAGGCCGGCGGTGTCATGCAAGCTCTCAAGGGCGGTGGCGGTGGCTTGAAGGCGTTGGTCGAGGTCGAGGAGCTGGGCTTTGATGTCGGCAGTGAAGGCGGAAACGGCGGTGGAGGTGGAGGCGGCGGCGGTGGAAATGTGAGGAAGTTCAGCAGTCAGCGTGCCGCCGATTGCTGAAATGTCGGCAGCAAGGGGGGTCACGTGCTGCTGAAAGGCTTCCGTGAGGATGGAACGTCCAAAGGATTATGGAAAACAAATGTCAACACATTACCAACAACTTGACCTCGGCGCATTTAGCATGCCAGCCACAAACTACACGAAATTGTACGAAATAGCTAGGAATCTGACGATGCAACCGAAAGAAATGGAGCGCTTCCTGCAGGGAAACTGCCCGAAAAAAAGGCGAAAGGCCGACGTTAATGCACCTGCCTGCGTGGAAATGTTTCATGCATAAACTGGCACGCAAGCTCGAACAATAAAAGACATCATCCATTGATCAGGCCTGCGAACAAGGAAGGTGCGCCTTCCGTGAATACGTCGAAGGCGACATGCGCAGGCCTGCGTAGGTTCTTACCTTGAATGCCGGAAATGTAAAAGAAACCGGGAAGCTTCGGCACAAACTCGACAACACCATTAAGTTAGCTTCATAATTAATCGCTCTTTAGAGCCTACGTTGCCTCACAATAGCTGCCGTAAACCTGCATTAAATTTCATGATCCGCAAGAGAAATTATATCCTGGACCCCCGCGCCCGTAGCCGTTCGAGAAATTAGCGATATTGCAAACCGTAAACTTTCCGCCACGCAATGAGGTCATCAACTAATCTTCTGCGAAATTCAAGCATTTTTTCTAGCTGTTTACGTGCCATATCGATTAATATTGCATAAAGGCATGCCGCCATGGCCACTTCCGCGAGGGTTGAGCGGTCCGGGCACACATTATACACCGTACGGACGGTACCGCGAATTTTTTGGCGCGGAAAATATTCGGCGTGCCACGTCCCCTTAATTGGCATTGTTTAGCTCAGCCTACTACTAGCTATGCATGCCACGTTTTTCCAGTCAATGAACCGGCCAGTCCAAGCTCCCGCACACTTCCGATTTGAACAGTGCACCCACCGACTCTTCTCGTGAGTTGTTTCGGTAGCAGCTGTGCCTTGCCTTCGGGCATGAGGATGCCGAGTATATCTGGACCCGTTTACTCCCGCACACTTACGATTCAGTGCACCCGCAGTAAAAGCGCCAGTTTTGAGATCCTCGTGGGTAGTTTTGAAAGCAACTGTGGCTTGCCTTCGGGCACGACAAAAGACGGGTATCTCGCCCCCCTCTTGTTGTGTATCACACAGGGTTGTAACGCCCTAGACCAGGGTTTAATGCTCCGTGCCTCCCCAATGGGAGCGTGTGTAATTCATGGATGCATAATGATGTACAGTACAGCGTAGTGGCCGGTGCAAAGCCACGGTCGCACCAATCAGGCATCTGCAAACCGGCCCCTGGAGCTCCAATTTTTATCAAATCGCGCGTACATGAGATAGCTCAAGACGACCACGATTGCCTCCGTCATGGAGGAATAATATAGGGTCAGGCTGATGAGACAAGTGTCAATGAGACAAGCAGCACAGGCATCCCCAGCACATGCAGCCCCGCGGTGGTTTCTGGGTAGTGCAAGGGCACATCGCTGGATCCTTGGAGCAATACTAGAGTCCGTGGTTCATGAACATTGCAGCACTGGCCGGGTGCCGTGGTGGAATACTGCATGCACACCCGAGCCTTGCGTACGAACCAGCCGGGTGGTTTCCTAACGGGGAGATCTTTGATCCACACAACAACCGCTGGCCCGTGAATTGCTTTCGTTACATCCCTTGTGTGGAGCTGGAGCTGCTGGCGGCGCTCATCCCTGCAGGGCTGCTGGCCTCACACGCGCCAAGCAGCTTCGGCTGCTTGCCCTTGCGTGCTTGCTCCTGACCCCTCCGCTTCGCCTCTGCCTCCTCCTTGGCTTTCTTCCCACCCTCACTGCCCTCCTGCTGACTGTTATTATGATGGTGGTTGTGGTGCTGGCGCCCATGCGCGTGCTGGCCCCCATGCGCGTGCTGGCCCGTGCCATCGCCCCCGTTGTACAGCCACGACTGCATGGCCTCGCCGGCGGTCCCTTTCTTCATGGACAGGAGCCCCTTGTGGCACAGCAGCATGTGCGCTTGCGACATGATGCGCTTGCCCACCGTGCGGAAGTGGGTCGGCGCCGACTCGCCCGCCTGCACGGACCAAATGGGGCAAATGGCCACTACTTGAACTTGTCAGGAGCATGCAATTACACTTATAGCATTTTAGGTCCACATTTTTCGTGGAGCTGCGTCAAGGTTAGGGCAAGCGGGTGGTGTGCTCCTACTGATGCATGCATGACAGGGGCCGTCCATTGCATACCGGCACACCATCCATGTCCATCAGCAAATAATGATGGCATCCATTCCATTAGTTAGGGAGGCCACGTGGTCTGAGAAAGCAATGAGTGGAGCAGCCAGCATGGCGAGGTCGCCATGAGCCATGGGCCGTACATGAGAAACTCGAGAAAAGGTCTCTCCTGCCCGTGAGACCAGCGGCGCTAGCAGGAATACCACACATGACCATCTCAGCAGTGGGACGACCTGTATTGGACGTTGCTGACATTGTACCCTGTAACTTAGTCCCAGGAAAAGAGGCCGAAGAAAGCATACATCGTGTGCTAATAATGAAACACTTGGGATAATCAGTTGTGCTACTAATGCATCAGTTGAGATAGCCAGCAGAGACACTCATGGATCAGTTAGCATAGTGTAATGTGCAATGCAAGTGCAGTGTAGTGCAATGTGTACTGTAGTGTATAGTGTAATGTACACATTAATATAGTATGTAGCATGAGTATTGTATGTATTGTAATATAGTATGTATTGCATGAAGATAGTAATGTATGCATGAGTATAGTAATGTTTGCATGAATATCGTGTAATGTACGCGTTCAACCGCGTGCCGCCCACCTCGTGCAGCGCGGCGCGTGCATAGGGCTCCCACGCGTGCACCATGGAGGACTCGACGCCGCAGGTGGCCATGAGCCCCCGCATGAGGAAGGAGACGCGCACGATGAAGAAGGCCTCCTTGGTGCTGCGCACGCAGGGCACGCGTACGCGCACACGCACGCACAAACACACACGCCAGGCATCGAAGGGAGTGTGGGAATGCGACTGTGTGTTCAACGGGAGGCAGAACATGGAGGGGCGGACGCGGCACACCGTCGCATCAAATTACCTGGCCGGCGGCACAGGCCTTTGCGGATCACAGTCCGGCCTGGGGCACCTTCTACAGTATCTGTGTACCAAGTAAATGAATGTATGTGCCCCTAGTAGGGTATAAGCGCCTAGTACGATATATGCGCCTGGTGTGGTCCATGCGCCTGGTCCAGGGGCATCCGCACGTTCCCCTCCATCACGCGCGCAATGACCATGTGGTGGCGTGTGCTAGTCTTGACAAGTGCCACCCACCGGATGTCCATGCGGTTGCGCGTGAAGATGCTGTGGTTGAGGTCGAAGATGTTGACCGTGGCCAGCGGTGTGGGCCGCGTGTCAAAGTAGGTGTACGCCAGCATGCACCACGCCTGCTCGCTCGGGTCCTCCAGCGCCAGCGTCCCGGTCTCCTCGATCAGGCGCGCCACCAGTGGGTAGTCCTCGGCGCACATGGCCAGCACGACACGGCACAGCTGCAGACGGTTAGTGCGCGTGAGCGTGCACACCTGGCAACCCGGGGGGGGGGGAGGAGGGAGGCAGGCAGGTAGGCGGGCAGCTGGGTAAGGGCCAAGAAGCACACCTGGGGGAAAGATGGCAGGCAGAAGTTAACACGACATGTCCAACGAAATTTCAAATTGTTGAGTTTGGACAAGCACGGGCACCCCCACCCCCCCAACCCACCCCTACCCCTAACAGTGGCCCCCCCACCCCCACTGCCCCCACCGCCCCACAACCCGCAACCCCTGTTCCTCACCTGCCCGTAGTCCAGCAGGCCCAGCCGCCCATCTGGCAGCAGCATAAGGTTTCCCGGGTGCGGGTCGGCGTGGTACAGCCCATCCAGCAGGCACATGCGGCCCCACGCGGCATGCAGGGTGCGGAACAGACCCGCCCAGCTGCCCCCGTGAAGGCGCGCCACCGCGGGGGGGCAGTCCGGCACCACGCCTGCACACGCCACACGAGGGGGTTGAGGGGGCAGGGCACATATGGCGGGCGTTGGAGGGGGCGGAGGGCACATATGGTGGGCGTTGGAGAGGGGAGGGGGGTGCAAGGGACACTACGAGCCCTGGGCAAGGTCTGCACAGGTGCTAGCGGGCAGACGACATAGAAAGACAGCTGACTCTGTTTTGTGCCAAGGGATTAGGCAGTGGAGCTATTGAATGGCAGTATTCGTGTAGTCTGGGGGGCAAGTGTCGGCCAAGGACATGTACGTCTCGGTTCTGCATGGAAGGGCTACGGTTGGGTGCGTATGTTCGCCAGGGGGGAGCATGCCAGTGGACGAACCATGGGGGGAAGAGACACGACAGCCACAGCCATGAAGCGCGTGCCCAAGCACACAAGCGAGCGAGCCATGGGCCGAGCGAGCACGAGCATAGAGCATGGGACCCCCCCCGTTCATATCCATATCAACCAGTGGCAGGATGCCACAGGCAAGGCAAGTCCTGGGCCTCAAGGTCGGTGCCCCGGGCGGTGTCCCGTCGCAAAATCGCATCGTGCCTCGCGAGCGTCTGAGAATGCTCGGTGACATCTTAGTGGGGCGCATACTCAATTCAACCGTCCAGATAGCGCTCGACTTACCTACTTGGGTGGGTAGGTCAGGCAGTTTCTGGATTAACGCCGGTAAAATTATTGCCCCACAATTAGTGCCCCACAATTACTGGCGGCGCACTGCACGCGCTTATATTTAAAATTTAACTTTTTTACCAGAACATGCACACTTGGAAGTATACCATTATTTTAAAAGGGAAAAAAATACATGCAAATGAAGTATCGTAAAGATCTAGACCACACCCGCCGCCCAGGTGCATGCTGTCCGCCGAACCATGACAAAACAGGTGCATAGGCACCCACCGCTTTGGTGCGCGGACCGCAGCACGGTGAGCATCTTGGTGCCGGCCATACGGTCCATCACCAGCAGCCGCGCGCTGCACAGCCCGTCCACCGTGCGCGGTGTCGGGCACGCGACGCGGCCGCGCAGCAATGGGTCGCGCGACATGCTCTCCTGGATGCGCCGGATGTTGTCCACCTGGCAGGCGGGGGTGGGGGCGAGACGATGGTGTAGTGGTGTGTGGGGGGGAGTTGGGATGATGGCAGTGGGGGCAAGTTTAAGGTCTCTTCAGCGTTGGCACCGCGGCGGAGAGGGAGAAGAAGGCCATCGAAGGAGAGGAAGGCGGTGAATGCTTTGGCATCACCACACCTCCACGCACTGTAAATTAACCCCAAACCCTAAACCCTAAACCCTAAACCCTAAACCCTAAACCCTAAACCCTAAACCTTAAACCCTAAACCCTAAACCCTAAACCCTAAACCCTACTCCTAAACCATAGACAGTGGCACCATAAAATGTAACCAGCGTCGCCATGAACCAAGGGGAGATTTTTTGAGGGTAAATGGTATCCCTTACACCCTAAACAGAGCCGTCATCCTGAACGGGATCCTGCCCCTACCGCACCGCAAATCCTTGCCCTTTCAGGATTACAAAGCCATGACCCTGAAACCCGGCACGGTCCCACCCAAACCCGTACAGCATCCTTCCCAACCCTGCGTGTGTACCCTACGAGAATTCCGCTTGCCAACCCTACCCTTCGAGCATTTCGCGTCCCAAACCTACCCTACGAGCGTTCCACTTCCCAACCCGACACGTATACTGCACCCTACGCAAATGACCTGTATACACATGCTGCGGTTACCTCCACACACATCGGTTAAGGGTGACTGTACACCGTTCCAAAAGCGACCCCGCGCCCACCTCCACAGAAAATCCGATACCCTACACCATTCCAAACGCTACACATATGCCGCGCCCACCTAAACGCACATGTCTTGAAGGTGACTGTCCACCGTTCAAAAGGCATCCCGCGCTGCTTACCTCCACGCGCTGCTTACCTCCACGCGCTGCTTACCTCCACGCGCTGCTTACCTCCACGCGGAAGTCGCACTCGTCGGGCAGCACGGCCATGTAGGCCTTCATGATGCCTGGCATGTCGATCCCCTCGTCCAGCTTGGTGGCCTTGATCAGCTGGCACAGGCGGTGCATCTGGCGCACGTCACTCATCATCTCGGGCAGGTTGCCCATCCCGGCCTTGACCGCGACGGGGGAGCCGTCCGCCAGCACGCCAAAGTGGACCTGTGTGTGTGTATGTGTGTGTGCGTGTGCGTGTGCATGTACGTGTGTGTGTGTGTGTGTGTGAGCACAAGAGTGAGTATGGGGGAGGGAAGATGGCCACACATTACGGTGAGCATGAGTGTGAGCGCAGTCCGGTCCGATGAACTACAACGCCCATGTGCAGGCCCATGGAGCATAAGGTGGGGGCGGCCAGGGTCCCAGGGCCAAGCATGGGAGTTGCTTGCATCCTATGTGTCTAATAAGGGGTGATATATATTTATTATAGGTAAGGGTGACCGAGGTGGACCAGGGATGGACGCCCGTGTGTAAACAGCTTGAAGCCCTTGGCGCCAACACGGGGCGTTGCTGTGGCCCTACGGGTTGTCTCACTCCGCCCTAGGTGTGCTTCCTCGGGCTGGACAGCCTGGATCCCACTCACCTGGATCCTCAACCAAGAATGAGGTGGATAGCAGCGCCCCCCCGCACAACAGGAATGCCTGCCGTGCCATAGCGTGGCCGCTGCTGCACATGCGTGATTCTCCATGGCGTTGGCACACATACTACAAATGAAAGGCTGCCTTCGTGGCACAAAGGCATTAGATACGGGGACTGGCATCCCGCCCCACTGCACACCATCAGAGACTAGGACTCCCATGCTTTGCTCGCATGACCACACGCTGCCCTGAATACACCACACCTTGCGTCCCCAAGCCCAAAGGTTGTGTCCTGGCCCCCTTTCCCCCCACAACTGCCTCCCGGCCTTGCCTGCGCGATGGAGGCGGTTGCGGCAGGTATCGCGCTCAGCTCTGCAAACAGCTCGCCGACGTCACGGCCCGTCTCCTCCTCCACCAGGCGCACGATCTGCAAACGGAGGGAGTGGCCCACGGTGGCAGCCGCCCACGCGCACGCGTAAGGGCAATCAGCACACGCACACATGCATAAGGTGGTCATTCACACACGCACGCATGCGTCCTAGTGGTCAGCCAAGCACAAACGTTCACGAGGTTGGTCCGCCAGGCGGTCCAACACACACGCACACACGGGCTCATAATAAGCATCGTGGATTGTAGCCACAAGCCAGACACAGCCACCAGCACCATTCGTAGCAGCCTTCATCGCACGCATGACGTGGTCATAGCCCTAGGTCATCCTGCGCAGCACAGCTGTGGGTGGGCACCGAGGGGGGAAACAGCGGCTGCACGGGGAGCTGAACAACGAGAGCTGAACTACGTGAACTTAACATGGGAGCGCATCTACCCCCCTTCAATAAACAAACAACAACAACCGATGGGCTGCCCCAAGAGGCGGGGCTATGGAGGAGCCCCATGGGGCCAGGAGAGAGCTGGGCTAGGACCAAGGTGCGGCCCAAAGGAAAGGGGACGAGCCCTAAGGAAGGACGCGAGCCCACAGGAAGGCGGTGAGCCCGGTGCCCATTGCGGCACTGGGAGGCAAAGCTGCGGCAGTGAGGTGCCAACTGTGGGAAAGGAAGGATGGGGAGGAAGGGTGGGAAAGAAGGGTGGGAAAGAAGGGCGGGAAAGAAGGGCGGGAAAGAAGGGCGGGAAAGAAGGGCGGGAAAGAAGGTCGGGAAAGAAGGTCGGGAAAGAAATGCCTCACGCAAGAGCCACCTACCGCCACATATGCAACCCATGCCTTAGCCGCAACCCTTGCTCAGGCCCACTCTTCCATACCCCACGCACACCGTCTCGCCTCATCGTGCCTCCCCCAACAGCACCGTGGGAGAAACGCTTGAAAGGAGGATAAATGCAGTCCACCTCCATAACCATGTGCAATCAAGGGAGAGCACACCGACAGGCTGGACCGTTGCAGTGGCCATCACAACTGGCAGGTTGGAGATGGGAAAATGCTCACCATCAGATGGTATATCAATGCAAAGCACCTTTATAACAACACATCACCTTTCGCCCCCCCCCCCCTTGAAAAACAACAGCATTTCAATGAGGCATGCCCTGCCAGCTGTCACCTCCCCACTACTGCTCTCTGTCTCCCCCTCAAAGGCCACCCCACATTCCTGGTCATCATGTGTGCACGACTGCCCGATTGCCCCCGCTGCTCACACAACACATGCTGCCTGCACGCACTCGCTGCAAGACCGAAACGAGAGAAGAGGGAAGCCGTATGACGCCAGCTCATGCAGCCTATACATTAATGGGATACTGGCGGCCGCTCGCATGGGCGTGAACTTACCCGTGCAAAGAGGACCGGGCGGCTCATGCCCTCACCTGCGCAAACGGGACCGGCGGGTTGCTGTCCATGGTCGCCACAAAGCAGCGGATGTAGCAGAGCGGCATCATCTGGATAGCCGTGCCCATGATTTGGCCCACCTGACAGGGCGTGGATTATTTGCACATGCATGGGCGGACACCGGACCAGTTGAGCGAGTGAGGTGAACGGGTGAGGTGAGCGTGTTCGCGGGAAGGGACCGGGGAGAGGGCGGGCGGAGGATGGGCGCGCGGTGGACAAGGGAGGGGGGGCGGAAGATGGGCGCGCGGTGGACAAGGGAGGGCAGACATTAGGCACCAGGCATGAGGGATCCGCCAGCGGCATGAGCACCTGGCCATGAGCACCTGGCCATGAGCGCCTGGCCAGACGACAGGCGGAGCAACAGGAGGGTCCAGAGCATGTCACACCGGTTTCGCAGTGGCACCCATTTGTGTGCGATGGATCTTTGAAGGGGTGAACAAGCAAACAGGGGGCAGGAATGTACCCCTGTGCTCCCACCACAAGCCCTCCAAGGGAAACAGGGCAACACCACGCGTGTCCCAAGAAATATGGCGCAGCCCCCCGTACTGGGGTACTACTACTATGGCACCCCATATCGTTGATTGCCCGTATCGTTGCCTGCAACGTCACCCTGTTACCGTACCATGAGAGCAGGCAGGCCCCCTATTTGCATACTACCTGTTTTCATACCATATAACCATATCCTGCTTTAGTACCACATTGCAAACCCCCAAGATCCGACCCCTCACGACAGTCAAATCAATTCATCCGCATCCATGGCACACGGCGCATCATCGCATGCCTCAGGACTCCACCGTGCGCCGTGATGGAACTTAAGAAGTGCCTTCCTCACCACCCACCCACCCCTTACCCCTGGAGAAGACCCTTGCTAGTTGCTCCCCCCGCCCCCCTTCCCCACAGGAAATATCTCCCCCCTTGCCCTCGGGGACGAACAGCGGTGCACCCCTCTAGAATCCCTAGCGAGCCAAGGATGCCCCACACACCCCTGCTCACCACAGGCCACAGGGGATCGAACAGGTCTTATTCCCCATGTATGAAGCGTCATAAACAACCACCCCCTGCTTTTCCTTGGGAAGTACCGGGTCATGTTGTCAAGCACACGCTGAATACAGCATCACAGATGCCAACAGCCTCTTTTACACTCCTGGACTTCTGTTTTAAGGACAAGGATCAGGCTGCCCCAGTACTCCATATGCTAATCCACCATACTGCTGTGATTCCATCCTACTAAATGATACTTACTTTCTGCTACATCTACCACCAGTAGAGGTCAAATTCAGGGTCTCAGTATATTATCATTTGGAATCTTATTATGATGTCACAGCTAGCCGCTTGTAGAGGTCAAAATCAGGTTCTCATCATATTCAGGTTGAGAATATTAGAGCTGGGGCCATGAATACCTTAGGGAAGAACCCGGTCATGTCCTCAATCACGCGCTGAATGCGGCGGCTGCCCCACTCGTGCGTCGCATCCCACATGGCGTCTCTTTTGGCGCGCGGCTTGCTCAAGATGTAGAAGCGGCGCATGTGGTAGCCAGTGAAGACGGGCGCCACGCGGCCCCTGCAAAAGTAAAAGGGGGGGTGGGGGGCCAGGGTGACAGACTACTCAAGGTGTTGGGCACAAGGGCAAAGATCAGGACTGCTGCGAAGCTGGCTGCACGAACTTGAATGGATGAAAAATAAGGTCTCCCTGCATAAAACACCGCTCAGAAACGTGGGAATGCTTAAAAGCCTCCCATTTACCCACCATTTACCCCCTATATACCCACTAGCTACCCGATAATATACCCCCTACATACCCACTAGCTACCCGCTTATATACCCCCTACATACCCACTAGCTACCCGCTTATATACCCCCTATATACCCACTAGCTACCCGCTTATATACCCCCTATATACCCACTAGCTACCCGCTTATATACCCCCTATATACCCACTGGCTACCCGCTTATATACCCCCTATATACCCACTACCTACCCGCTTATATACCCCCTAAATACCCACTAGCTACCCCCTTATATACCCCCTATATACCCACTAGCTACCCCCTTATATACCCCCTATATACCCGCCAGCACCCTGCCACTGGGCACAATGGATGGTCGGTCGGTTGAAACTGTTGCTGGGATGCGCCACCAGTGAAACAAGAACCGAGGATCCAGGGCGCGGTCACCATCCAGCCTACAGATATACTTCCTCGCGGTCATGAACTCCTGTAAATATACATGGTGGGGTAGCCGGTGAGTGCTGTGGAAAGAGGGCAGATCCGGAGAGAGAGCCCGAACGTACCCTGCCACCAAATCTTTGAGAACAGGAAGCTTCTTCGATGCCCTTTCGCCCCCCACCTCCCCCGCAGGCACGTAGCTCTGTGCCACCTGACAAAAATGTGCTGGAACTTTGGTATCCGACGCGGGAGGGTGGCTATAACCAAGCCTTGCACAGCACCGCGGGACTGCGGGACTGCTGAGGGCGCGTATTGGCAGGGCAACCGCGGCTGCAATGCTCCGCTATAGTACTACAGCTGCGGTACCCAGCAAGGCCGCAGCAGAGGCCAAAGGATTGGGCGCAGTGAGCCACCTACAATGTCGCCCGCCCACCCCCTCACCTGCCTGCCCGCTTGTCCCCGATCACACCAACCTTTGTTCCCTAGCCCTGATTGACCCACCACCACAAGTGATCTGAAAGTTGGACCCGCCGGGCATGCACGGCTCTGCACGTCTTCCCTACAACGGCAATGTATACCCCTTGCAACGGCGAACAAGGCGACGTGATCCAGGAAAGTTTTACAACAAAACGTTTCCCACAACAAGGCATACCCCACTCACATGAACCGCAGCTTGCGCCACGTGAGCGGGCTGATGCGTTGCAGCAAGGGAGAGCCCAGCTGCAGCCACAGGAAGGGCTTTAGCAGCCGGCGCCGCAGCGGTCCCACGCGTGTAAGCAGTGCCCAGGGCAGGAGGAGTGGATTCTGCCACCCGCCACGCAGGATGCATCACAAGTATGCCAACCGCCATGCATCGACCATCGCATGACACCCGCCAGCACCATGCAATGCACCATTGCGCGTGTGCACAAAGCAAACACCACGAGCCACAAGCGGCAGGGGGAGGCGTGCACAGCCAGATGTGAACAAAAGCGTGCCACTGTTGTGAGGCGAGAGAAAGAAATCGAAAACGCACTGGCTATGGGCAAACCATGCATGGATGGAGCATAAGCAATCTACACTAAAACACACACACACACAGCAATATATTACCAACAATAACTGCAAACACAGGCTCTCTTGTCACTTATCAACCGTGTACTTCACCAGGTCCCTTCCCAGCGTACAACTGACAGGTCATGCAAAGGGCCATCAAATCGCGCCTCCCCACGACGCCTGGCAGAGCCCAGTCGAAGGACATAAACGCCGCTGTGATGGCTTGAATCTACTTCTGGCAAACCACACATGATGGATGCGCTGAACACTCTAACCCAGGCCCCACTGGGTTCGACCGTCATGTTGCACCCCACCACCGGGTACGCATCAGACTGTTTATGGTTTATGGTTTATGGTTTATGGTTTATGGTTTATGGTTTAGGGGCATGAGGTGGACCGCATGGGGCACCCCACGACAGCCATGTGGGATGTTGAACCACATCATTGGGTTAAACCGCCATGTGCGCGGCTGTACTACTTTAGGTACGTAAGTAGGCACGCACATGCATCGAGCACTTGCACGCATGCGTGCGTGTGCTCGTATAGGTAGTGCGTGTGCTCGTATAGGTAGTGCGTGTGCTCCCCGCATGTGCGCGCGTGTACAGGGAAGAAGGGGGGGAGATGGGGACCCAGCGGCGGCGTGACTTGCATCCACGATGCGGGGGATATCGCCGGAGGTAGGGGAACAGGTGGCGGAGCTTGCACTCAACTTAGCGTTCTCCCCCTGGCCGCGTATGACAGCAAACATGGGGTCCCAACTAGAGCGCGTTGGGGGCGCAGCAAGTGGTTGCGAGCGTGCAGGCACTTTGCAGGCTGAGGGGGGGGTCAAACTGAGGACAGGGATTGACTGGAACGGTACGCTACAGGGGAGGCAGCGTTTGCAGGGGGCATTGCCGGCTGACGTGGACCTGCACGGCGCTGCACGCGGCGCGTGCAAAGGGGGGGTGCGCGGTGCACACAGCAGGCGAGGGTGGCTGCATGGGCAAGGATGGGTTGGCATTGAGCTTTAAGACAGGGATGCGCATCTGGGGGGATGCGTGTGTCGGGACGTGCGCATTGAACGTGCAGGGGAGTTCCTTAAAAAGTGATGGAGGAAGGAGTTCTTCCTACCCAGCACCGTGGGCACATATTCATCGAATGTGTGTATTACTGTGTGCGTGTGCGTGCGTGCATACCCTTGCCCGTGCGCTTGGTGCGGTGCCCGAGGAATCGGGGGGGGAGGCCCCACCCAGCGCACGAGAGAGCAGGCCTGCCCACAGGAAGCCCCGCGCAGCATCCCTGGAGGAGGATAGGGGGGGCCAGGGTAAAGTGCAGCGAGGGGTGCCAAAAGGGGTCAGTGTTGATGACTGATGAGAGGGAAGCCCGCTGGCCACATGCAGGACAAAGGTGACTTGAGCCATCCGCGCAAGGGTGAGGCATGCATCACATGGGCACAAGGGTGAGGCGTGCAGAGAACGGGGAGCCGGGCACCACGCTCAAAGTTGGCTATGGGGAAGGAGCTATGGAACTTCGGGTTGGAGAAGAGAGTGGTGAGTTGTGGGCATGGGGTTCATGAAGGGGTGGCGCTGCACTTGTACTTTAGAAAGACGCAGGCACTGTCGCATTTTGCTTGAAGATTAGTGCGGCGCCATGGGGTTCGGATTTGAGGGCCGGAGTAGGCATAGAACAGTTTGTTCACGAACAGGGAACAAGCGAGACACAATCTTTGCCGTGTGGCGTCACAACAAGCAGCCTCTGCCGCTACGCAGGGCATCCAAGCGCGGCCATGGTAGGAGCAACTCTTTGAGGAAAGTAAGCACGGAGCACCGCAAGAAGAGCCACCATGTCCAATGGTGGAAGCAGCGAGGGCACGTTGTGGTCATGGAAGCAGCGACGGCACGCCTTGCACTAATGCTGTACCGAGCGATGCTCCCACTTGTACAAACTACAACCCCCATGAATAGAAAATGGTGGAAGCAGCGACGGCACGCCTTGCACTAATGTTGTACCGAGCGATGCTCCCACTTGTACAAACTACAACCCCCATGAATAGAAAATGGTGGAAGCAGCGACGGCACGCCTTGCACTAATGTTGTACCGAGCGATGCTCCCACTTGTACAAACTACAACCCCCATGAATAGAAAAAACCCACCACGTCCACCGCGGTAAGAAGCAGTCCATGAAGCATTTGGCCATGCCCAGGGACAGGGCGCGCGCGACCCCCGCGCAGGCCCCTGCCAGGGTGCCCCACCGCACTCGCCGACTCAGCACCGCCAGCAGCTGGGCCAGGCCAAACACGCGTGCCAGTGATGCGTCATCCTTGTGGTTGCTGGCACATGCGCAACCCTTAGCATGCCGCCTGGACATGCACACAGAAAAGCAGCCAACCGCCAGAAAGCATCGTGGGCAAAACGGTGCACACACACGCACACACACAGACACAGACACACACAAATGCACACGCACACGCACACGCACACGCACACGCACACGCACACGCACACGCACACGCACACGCACACGCACACGCACACGCACACGCACACGCACACGCACACGCACACGCACACGCACACGCACACGCACACGCACACGCACACGCACACGCACACGCACACGCACACGCACACGCACACGCACACACACACGCACACGCACACAGACACGCACATGCACACAGACACACACATATACACACACGCACATGCGCGCACATACACACACACAAGGCAGCGGAACCGATGCATGGCACAATGGCGCGGGCGCAGTGGTGGTGGGATGACAAAAAAGCGGGCGGGGCAACAAGATAAGAATCGGGCAGGGGGCGTTCGGCTGGATGTGGCCGATCCAGCCAAGCGGCATGCCGCGGTTCACTGAAAAGACATTTGAGGCCCAGCGCGTGGTTGCCCCAAGAACCGGCGGCAAGGCCTCAAGAGTGCTGGCCTGCGGTGCAAGGGACATCTTGGCTGCCAGATGCGGATGAGTGTGCTACAATTATCATGAGTGTGCTATAACTATCGCAAGCCGATCGCCATAGTGTTGCTACTGTATAGGGTCCAGTGGTCCAGGCAGTACAGGCAGGGCCTAGCATACAACAACACGAAACACACAACGCATTCAGTACAAATCCTACGTATCGATGCAAAATTACCAGAATTAACAGGACAGCACAGGGGAATGAGCAAGAATAGAAGTGCCGACCCTCACTCTAACGGAGTAGATGATCGTTAAACAAAGCCGCCAGCGGAACGCGGACTGTACGATAAAAAGGAACAAAACTAACAGGCCCCCGAACCCAAAAGCGAGGAAGCCCTGCATACGCCCAATCTTGTACCCGTGTCGGTGAACAGCAAATCGGCGATGGCAGGGGTCAAAGCCAGAAATAGGTGCTGCCACCAGGTTTGTTGTAAGGAGCATATGAGTTTTCCGACAAACGCGTCTGGGGTCTATTGGCTAGCAACACGGACATGACAGTACGAAAGCGTCTATTTTACAAGCCAAGTACTGCTGCAGACCGACACCGAATGTATGCCCATGGCCAATGGCAAGGTACAAACGGCGAGTAAAGTGGACGTGGGCCGCAGCAGACGCAGGCAAAGAGTTGCTTTCGTTTTAAAACGATTACATAAACCGACGTGATCAGGATTATTCCTATCATCTGTTGATGCCTGTGCAGGTACACATTTTAGTCCGCAATAATAAATGAAATTGCGTACCTTAAGCTAGGTAGGCCGATCTCGAAGCGAAACGGCAGGCGTATTCTCGAGGAAGCGACAGCATTTGCGCTGCAGGATAAAGAACGCGCATGTTTCCACGACACTTTCGTTGCTGGCAAAACTACATTGCCCTGCACTGCAGCTGACGTGGCCAACAAGTCATTTTCTTCCGACGACATTGCTGTATGCCACCTGCGTCGATGCGTTGTCCAACGCTAAATATTAGCGATGGGACCCGCCACATTGATGTGAGCAATCATCTGTTAAAACCCGCAGATGGAGGCTGCAGGTTCCCCCGGATTAGATTTTTAAAAATACCCTAGTTCGTAAACCTTGGTTGACCGCGCGCGCCTGACTCGGCACCTCATGAATCCGTGGCGGGATGGTTCAAAATTAGAGACTCCGACATCTTTCAAGATTAATTATCAGGTCAGATATCCTTGGACTTCGGATAAACAACTATCAGTACGTCCAGTTGTGAAAAATTCACGGTGATGTCGAGGATGTGCTTAGTAATTCGCTATGATGTTCGTGTCAGTGTCGCACTGCTCAGGAACGCAGGCCCTAGCTTTCGTGCAGGACACGATTTCATTAAGGCTGACGTTCACCTTGGGCCAGCGAGTAGCGACCACGTGTCACAATGCGCTTGTTGTGATTGGACTCACGTCTCATCCAGCTCCCGGCGACCAGCCATTGGAGAATCCAGCATTTCACCCTGTTGTACTGTCTGCAGCTGCTCTGATGTTTCAACTCATTAATAATTGGCTCTGAAGTAAGCTAGGCACGGCAACGAGGCCGTTGCTCGCGTAGTTCGGACTAGTTTATGTAGGGGTCAAGTACCTCAACGCTCGCACCTTGTTTGCCACCCCCCCATAAGGCCGGCGCGGGAATAAACATCCCCACACTCCCCCATAATTAATAACTCAACTCCCCCATAATAAGGCAGGACCAGCCGTTGGATCCACTACAGTACTGCATTAATAACCCTGTCGGTACTCGCCCGGTAGTCAGTACGCCGGCGCGGGAATAAGTCAATAAACTCAAATCAACTCGACTCAACGTCATCCACGCGGGAGAAACGTACTGTTGTGTAGCACACCAGCAGGCTCCGTAGCACACAGCCCACAGGTCACTGGAGAGTGGAGGTCACTCGTCAAACTGAAGGCTGAATATAAAAGGGCACGCCGCAAGAGCATAAAATTCAAGGCCCGGGGGTCACGGCCAACAAAGCAGTGAGAGCACTAGCTCCTAATAGTGAGAGTCGCTGGGCCTGGGCGCGAGGAACCCAGGGGGGCACAGCTTTGATTCAATACCGTAAAACGGCTTCCTCACACCTCACCTGCCACACTTGGTCCCAACCGGTAGATACGGCGGCGGCTCAATGGCAAGGCCGCTGGGTACGACAGCACATCACCTGGGGTAGCAAGCAGGGGTACCTTCTTTCAATTTACGCCCCAACCGACCCAACTGAACAACATAATTTTTTCAAAGACATGTTTCAGATGATCCACGCCATTATTTCCCACGGCCTGGAGATCATATTGATGGGTGATTTCAATCTAGACATGGCGGCGCACCCTCAATCACGTACAAACCCCTTTCACGAACAGCTACTAGAGCTTAACCTACACGACCTACTGCGCTCCAGGGACAACGACCACACTTGGCTTGCAACACGCGACGGTCACCGCATCACACGCCGTCTAGACAGAATCTATGCCACGCACGCTTGGGCGGACCTTGTATGTCATGCTAGGGTAGATCGCTCTATCACTCTTTCGGACCACTACCCTTGTATTATCACCTTAACGCACCACACCCCACCGACGCGGGGACCCGGTATCCCCCGCTTCAACCGAGACTTATTGAGGGATCAAACATTCACGGCTCAAGTAAAAGCTTTTTGGCGAGAGTGGGTGGCCAGCATCCCTCACTATACCGATCATTGTCGATGGATGCAAGCCGGCCTACAACATGTATTGCAACTTTCCAAGAAATACACTGCTGAGCTCAGACAACAGAAAGGCCATGAATACCGATGTTATGAACGTATTGTCAACCGTCTACAACTTAAGCAAACACTCAATACTTATGACATGGCGAAATTGCAACAAGCCCAGCTAGCCTTGGACAAACTGCGATACGAAAGACACGCTAACGCCATAGATGCGGAAAACCTTTGGTGGCACACAACGGGGGAAAAAATGAATAAAGAATATTTTGCACTCCTCCCCAAGCAACGAACACACACGCTGATAACAGAAATTCACGACGACCAGGGCATCCACACGACACCCATTCCATACTAAACAGCGGTCATCAATATTTTACGAAGCTATTCCGAAGTAAACCGCACCCTCAAGCACCTCAAGCTATCCACCAAGTCCTTCAGGCGATACCACGGCGCCTCACCACCACGCAGCAGCAAGAACTAGATCAGACACCCACACAAGCTGAGACACAGGCTGCTATGCTCAAAATCAAACTCGGCAGTGCACCCGGCGTGGACGGCATCCCTGTAGAATTTTGGAGGAAGTTTTGGCCCGACCTTTCTGCCGGCTTTTACAAATGCGTCCTCGAAGTATGGCGCACAGGTATCGTCCCTGGCAACTGGGCAGAAACCGCACTAATCCTCATATTTAAAAAGGGGTCTAAAACTCAATGGCAAAACTACCGTCCCATACGACTACTCACGGTTGCGTACAAAATCATCAGTAAAATACTACAACTACGCATTTACACAGTACTCGACGACCTAATCGGTCCGGAACAAGTCGGCTTCCGCGCTAACCTACACATAAACGATAGCATTACCATGCTTATGGACATAGTGGAAAAAGCGTGGCGCCACAACATACTCGGCATCATACTATTTGGGATTTCAAAAAAGCTTTTGACCGCATGTGTTGGGACTACCTCGAGAAGACATTGCGCGGTTTCGGATTTGGTGGCACTTTCACGCATGTCACCATCGGTATGATTAAATCGCTCTCATGGACCCTACTCCTAAACGGGCACTTCTCACGCACAGGCACTAGCTCTAGGTCACTCCCACAAGGCGACTGCATGTCCCCGCTCCTGTTTCTTCTTGCGCATGCCGGGCTGTTCTTTTTGCACGCTCGCGACAACAGGATCAGGGGCTTCCCCATCCAAGGTAAACCGCGAGGTTTGTTCCAAACTGCTTATGTTGATGACACCACTAATGTCTGTACCTCCACTACCGATGTGCATGCTATCATGGAGAATATCACGACATACTCTATGGCCTCTCAACAGCGGTGTAACGTGCAAAAGTCCACGGGGCTGCACATCGGGAGAGGATCCTCCCCCCGCTTATCACTCCCTAATCTGCCTGTGACATGGGTCCAGCCAGACGGTCACCACCTATTACACAACTGCCCTATCGGCTGCACTATGGATGGACGTCTTGCTGAACACCCCACCTTTTTGTATGACAACACAACACACAGTGGCAAACTCACAGGCATGCTCCAAGCGGCATCAAGATGGGCAGCGGTTCCCCGTCTCAGCCTACGGGGCAGGGTCCTCCTCACCAACCAAATGTTATTCTCCAAAGTGCTCTACTACTGCCAAGGTCACCCACCTAACGAGTACACCACCAAGATCATCCAACGAATCGGCAGCAATTTTGTTTGGAAACAGCAGGGTATCATAACACACACGGTGCCGGGATGGATCGATCGGGACATGTCCTATATGCCATGGGTTCAAGGAGGCTTGGGCTTACATAATATGGAGTGGCGTTTATGGTCAGTGTACACCAAACAGATCCTAACCGCTTTCATAGGCGTAAACGCACACCCTGGTTGTATGTTGGCACAAGAAGCTTTCGCCACAACCTATACCCACACAATGGTACATCATGGCACTTGGGGGCAGCAATACTTACATGTGCGCTCACTTCGTATAAAGGCTTATCATGGTACTGGGCACGTATGTGGAAAGGTTATAAGAACCTAAAACCGGACAGAATTGCTCACCCTACCACGCGGGAAGAGGTGGCACGCCAACCATTATATTTCAATGATTTGCTGCGCGATAGTGAGCATAATGTGTTTGGTGTTTTAAGCGGCCGCAACCCATATGAGGGCTTTTTGACGGCCACCCGCCGGTTACGCGAATCATCGATTTATACGCGGCTGACGGTGACCGATATCGCCTCTAACATACACGGAAATCAGCGCGTGGATCGCAAACATGCCCAGCCGACCAGCTTGGGACAACCTTCTACAAGCAATTCCCGCAGGATGGCATACCCTCATGACAACCCGCGCAAACCCCTACAAGTCGGGGAATGGGTGAGCTATTACCCGGATCGCGACACGTCCGTACATAAGGGCTGCATCGTTGCGGTCGCGTCGACGGGCGTTACCATACAATTGCTCCAGGAGACACCGACGGTCAAGGACTTCTCGGCAAATTGATTACATCGTACGCCTACATTCCAGCATTCAATGTCACCGCATTCGAGTGGTCCCGTGGTCACTGTCACAGGCGTGCATGTTACCCCTGGACCCCACCACAGTGATACGCGACACCACATGGCTACATGTTGGCAAGGGGCGCTGGACACGCTTGCTCTAGACCCGCTAGAATTTGGGTGGGTCCTCACATCTGGCGGCACCCCATGACGAAGTGCCTTTTCGAGTACACGGCAGACTGGGGATACCGGCTACTTCTACATAAAAATCATAGGATGCACCCGGGTCGCCTGCGCTGGCACCCCGAGTGGCCGGGCTACACCTGGATCAAGAACATTACCTTGGCAGTTGATCACCCATTGGTTGACAAACGGGCCACCGACGTCCAGCACCTGCTTATGCATCGGGCCATCGGGGTCAATTCCCAATTGCACCACCGGTACTCCCACGCGGCGGCGTGCTTATGCAACTTTCCAGATGAAACAATTGAGCACAGATTTCTGGACTGCCAACTCGCAGGGGTTTGGCAATGGCTGCTGGGTATATGGGCCAAGTGGATGGCTATTACAGCTCCCCCCACCACCGTCACACTATCTACGGTTATTTTCGGCATCACGGGATTACGGGACGCGAGCCTCACAGCCAACCAGATGGCATGGATATGGCTACGCACGACGATGCTTCACACCATATGGCAAGTTCGCAACGAGACCGTATTCAAGTTACGTGCCGCGTACACGAGAGGTGCCGTGGTCCGCCGGTTTATCTCCTCTTGGAACCTGGCTATGCGTCGTTACTGGCTCCTGGCGACGGAACAACACAAAGTATGGGACCCGGGCCCTAACAATGACACCCCCAGCCCACTGGAAGTCTTCCATGCACTCATGGGCATGAACCAGGTCTTTACACTTGTGCCGGATGACGATATATCTACAGTACACTGGCTACCTTGGTCGCACGGCGCGCCTTATTAATGCGGGCACCCCAATTTAGGCACAACTAGGCATTTCAGGCTATTTTTGGCATACCTGGGTCACCTTAACTGTTATATGGAAATAAACTAACACCCATTTCACCGGAAAAAAAAAAGGGCACGCCGAGCAGGGATTAACTACTGGCTATATTTGGAATAAACGTACACCTATTTACCTGGAAAAGGGCACGCCGTACGACTCGGGAGTGAGCGCCCAACCCCCGTCGTGCCGCCCATCCGCCTGTAAATCTGCCCTTTTTTTTAGAACAGCTTTGGTCTCCAGCTTGCGCGCCGCAAGCCATTTCCCGCCCGCGTCGCTTCGACGTCGTTGTTGTTGTGTCCCACGCCTTCGTACAGTAGTAGCGCATCTGTTTCTGCTCTACAGTAGGAACGACTTGTCGAACGTCTGGGTTTTTACTTTTTCAACGTCTGTGACTAGCAGAGTTTGCTGGGCGGTAACCCGTAGCCTGCACCTGTACGTCCATTATTATGTCAAAAATAAATATGCGGGACGTAGGTCTGCAAAATGATAACACTGCCAGCACGTACAAACACAGATCCATGGCGGACTTGCTGACCCCGCTGAACCAGAAAACTCTCTGATTATAGTAAAATGGGCATGTAGTGAACCTAAAGGATGTATTAAACGCGCATCAAACACCGCATTACCATTTCCGTGTTTTCACGATGACTATTCGCGTATTTAGAAAGGCAGTTGTCAAGACTACCAGGAAAAGTCTGGGGCTCGCGCTTCACGGTCCAATGCCTGCGTTTCCATGCGCACAGAACCGCGAGTGAGACATTGCTAGCGCCGTGAGCAGGTGAAAGTGATGGCCTCTGAGGCGGAGGAAAGCCGAATGAGCAAGAGTTGACCAACGCGGTCATTCTAATATCTGCAAACTCCGTGGAAGGTATCCGCCATCGAAGCTCGTGAGGCGAAGTCTGACAGGAAATGACGAGGTGCACGTAGTGTTTCATTGTAAGCCGCGCCAGCATGCCTCCAAAAGAAGAAAAGAAAGGACCCACCGCGAAGCAGTTGGAGGCTTCCTATTCGGCCACTGCCTACCATCTGGCATACCGGGCTGCCTGCCGGGGTCTAAAAATAAAGCCGTACGAGCCGCTGCTTCAGCTAATAGAAAATAGTATAGAGGGCTTCAAACTGGTCGAAAAAGTCGTGGTGAGAGATGAGCTGATGGGCCCCGAGGGCGTCCGTGCCATCGTCGACGCACTGGCTGGCTACCCCTACTGCCGCAACCTGTGCTTCTGGCGCTGCGCCATCGGGGATGAAGGGGTGGCCGCCATCTGCGACCTGCTGTCCGCAGGCGCCGAGAAGTGGTCGATCGGCACCAAGCTCAAGCTGCTGGAGATCACCAACGACGGGGGCGAGCGCCATATCAGGGCGTCGATCGAGAGCAACGACGAGCAGCCAGGGTCCCCCGTCGTCCCTGTGCCGTGCACTGCGACCATCAGCCACCACGGGCTCAAGCTGCTCGGCGGCGTCACGTCGGTGGCGGGCGTCCAGCTCAAGGTTCTATCTTTAGACCACAATCACCTGGGCGACGCGGGCATCACCACGCTGATCCGCGGCGGCCTCTTCCGCTGCGCAAGCCTTGAGCGCCTCAACCTGGGCTACAACAGCCTCACCGTGGAAGGAGCCAAGGTTATCGCGGAACTGTTTGACCCGCTCGTGGTGGTGAAGCTGCAGGACCTGAACCTGCAGGGCAACAACCTGCGCGGCGAGGGCTGTGCTGTGATTGGCCGTGCCATCGCCGAATCGGCCTCCATTAAAGTTTTAAACCTTGCGTCCAACGACCTGGACGAGACGCTTGAGCCGCTGGAGATATTACGCGACAGCTTCATGGCCAACAACAGCCTGACGCACGTTGACCTCAACTACAACCCGATCGGCACGCGCGGCGCGATGCTATTTCTACCATACGTAGCGGCCAAGGAGAGCGTGGTCATGTTCCGGCTCACCGAGCGCATCGGCCGGGTGGCAGCCGAGAACATCAACAGCATCATCGCGGGGCGCAAGAAGAAGCCCAAGAAGAAGGCCAAGAAGAAGGACGCCAAGTAGTCAGTGTGAGCGGAAAGGGCGGGGGGGTGACTCGAGGAGAGATCCATGAAGAAGGCCAAGACGAAGGATGCCCAGTAAGGTGTGACAAGAACAAGGACACCAAGGACGAGGGGGGGCTCAATAACTTGGCGTGAGGGTGGAGGGCCAAAGGAGCTAGGGTCGCGCCGAGGTGAGGTGGGGGCCATGGGGGAGCAAAGTGGCGAAAGGGGGGGATGATGGGGAGAGATAGCGCTGCCTAGGTACTTGCCGGCGCATGCGGCATGGCAAGCAGCGCGAGAGGAGGGGCAAGCGGCCTCTCTATATAACTTTGAGCCGAGCCGAGGGAAGTGTTGGGCCGGCATCGCTGGGGCGCATGATGGCACGAGTGATGTGGCAACGCAAAGGAGATGCAGGCAGTTTGGAGTGTATAGTATCAAGGTTAGTTTAACGTGGCCAGTTGGCATGCTGGGCCTGCTGGCTTTGATTCTTACCGGCGTGACCGTTGTGCAAGGCATGTTTACACAGCCAAGGATGTGCAGGCGGCCCTGAGACTTGGGAAGACCAAGGGTCGCCATCCGCTGCCTTGTATTTGTCAACGGCATACCGAGGTCCTGGCATTGTGCAGGACCTGTAGTCTAGAACAGAATATGTCCTAGCATATACAATTTGTGTCATTTTTGGGATACCCCATTTATTTATCCATTCGCA
Source organism: Mesostigma viride (assembly GCA_009746045.1). NCBI lineage: Eukaryota > Viridiplantae > Streptophyta > Mesostigmatophyceae > Mesostigmatales > Mesostigmataceae > Mesostigma > Mesostigma viride. Next base: position 4,213,677 of record RPFO01000312.1, on the reverse strand, counting down.
GTCTAGATATCAAGGAGACGACCTAGATATGGCTGTCTCAAATAATATTGATTTGCTCTTCGAACGTGATTAGTTTTTTCTTACTTTGACTTTGACAGCGCTCCAATTAACTTCGTTTTCACCGACTTGCACGAGACCGAATTCAATTCAATTCAGTTCCGACTCGCACGCAATCAAAGTTAGCTACTTCTTGTCCGCGCACCGACTTGTCGAAAAAATTAGCTGTTTAATTAAACTCGTGCTCCTGTTGGGAAGTCACGGAGCATGAACCCCGATGGATGGAGGGACGGACGGACGGGTGGGTGGGCGGAAGGGCGGAAGGGCGGAAGGGCGGGCGGAGGGATGGATGGAGGGAGGGAGGGAGGGAGGGAGGGAGGGAGGGAGGGAGGGTGGGAGGGAGGGAGGGAGGGAGGGAGGGAGGGAGGGAGGGAGGGAGGGAGGAGGGAGGGAGGGAGGGAGGGAGGGAGGGAGGGAGGGAGGGAGGGAGGGAGGGAGGGAGGGAGGGAGGGAGGGAGGGAGGGAGGGAGGGAGGGAGGGAGGGAGGGAGGGATCTGGCTGGCTGGCTGGCTGGCTGGCTGGCTGGCTGGATGGATGGCCGGATGGACGGATGGGTGCACACAATCCTTCCGGTCTGTTCTATCTAGTTACACACATGCATGCATGCTCGGCCCGGGCCGGCCGGTGCGGCGCTCGACTTAATTGGTAGCGGATCGACACCGGCCGAGGATGTGACGGAGCATTCTAGTGACGGTGCCGTCAAGCTGCTTGCTCAGCGCCTGGTCCAGGGTCGATCCACGCCTCGCGCAACTGTAAAGAAGGATGCTAATGACAAGAGCCTTGAAGAGAATACGCTTGCGCTGCTCACTCAGGTAGCGACACGTCCAGAACCTGTCGAGGCAGAGGAGGGCCCCCAGGCCTGGCCAATGCGGGTGTTGATGTCGTCGGCCGTGGAGGGGAGCTAGCCAGCTGCCAAGGAGCGTGAGTCGCTCATGGGGGGACAGGGCTTCCTATCAACCGTATGGACCACGGCAAAGTCAACCCGGATGCGGCGGAATAACACATCAGCTATCCACGGTGCGAGTGAGGGCTAGCTGTAGACAGGCGCTGTGCCGCCAATACGAGCTAGACCATGTCCGGGCAGACCACGGCCGCGGCAGTCTGACCCCCGAGGTCGAGTTGCATTGTATTCACGCATGTGCACAGCTGGCAGCACTCGTGGAAAAACTTCGCTTTCTCGGCCCGGACCATGGCCCCGAACTCCCGGACAATGAAAGGGGATGACCCGGTGGGGGCCCACATTGCCGTAGGAGGCAAACCTTTGTCGCACTCAGCCACAGCGGTGGCCCAGCAGCGCCGGCGTCGATCCACAGCCACCTGCAGGATGTGGCGCCGCCTGGCTGCTTCATGCTTGACCAATCAATTTACACTGTTTGACCGTTAATTGTGTCATGGACATTGTAATTAATGCACGTGGATCTCATGCAAGTGATGTTGCAAGAAACTTCGGCTGCTCGGTGCTGCATGTACGGAATCATTCCTCTGACTACCTGTCGTTCTATTAAAGCTGATCGATCAAGTATCGTTCGCCATCAACTAATTAATTAATGTACTTGTGACTGCGTCACGTGAGCATAAGTTTGGTTCCCGCCGCACATTTGAAAGTGCTGTCCTCCGGCTTTTTGCCTTTGCACCGTGTGCAGTTCTTGGACGTTTGGAATCATGGCATGGCTAACGTGATGACTGACTAGCTAGACGTTTTCAGTGGTTTTCCATTTGCGGACCGTATTTCCTCGTAAATGGTGGGAGAGGGATCGCAGCAATGGTGCTCACCACTAGACACTCCCGGCCAGTTAGGCTCGAAACACACGCCCTGATCAAGCATGCTGTTTCCGGCCCCACCGTCTAGGTCATCTAGTCGCTCTACACGTAAGCCAGCCATAATTTCAATGCACAAGGCTACACATTTCCATCACCATTCATTTTCATCATCCTGAACGACTCGCACACGCGGACAAGATAACGGCAGGCTCGAGCTACCATGGTCCGGATTCTCCCGATTTCTGGCCTGCGCTGGTTGTCTCCTCGATAAGTCCTCAGTGCATGGGAGGGGAACATGGGATGGAATGGATGATGCTAGCTATCTAGTTCCTAGTCACAGGGTTGTGGGCACCACAGCCCAAATCGCCATGATCGAATGCCAACTGGGGTCACATGCACGCGGAGCCCCCATTGGCTTGGGGGTGGTCTCCTTCATCACTACTTCCCATCTATCCTTATGAACCATCTGCAGGTCTCCATGCTACAGACAAAACAGGAGGCTGCCCGGGTGTGCATGAGCCCATCTCGTCTCTAGGGGTACGTAGCACATGTCCATGGCTCCATGCCTAGCCTATCACGGAAAGTTGATCCACGGATGGCGGCCCCGCCGCGCGCGGCCTGGGGCACGCCAGCTGAGGACAAAGGCGGGCCCGGGCTGGGCGGGCTTGGTGACAGCTAGTCGATCTGATGTGTCTACCTGAATATATATTAAAAATATAATTACTTACAGCAGAGTGAAATCACTCAAACCAAAGCAAACGCCCAGCTATAAACCTATATACAGAGCCATGTCAAAGCTCTATACTACGATAAGACCAATGGAAACGCCTAACGGGAGGAACCTAATAGCCCTGCTGCACCGCAAAATCAGCCCGCGTACGGCGGAGCATGATGTCAGCCATGGCCCGAGTCAGCGCCACCGACAAGCGCTGACGCCAATATGACGTCCAGGTCCGCGCCGACCATGGGGCCCGCTGGCCCTCCAGGTCCAGCCGATCCTCCCGGAGCCGGCAACACTCCTTGAAGAAGGCGGAGGTCAGGGGCCCCATGGCCCCAAACTCCTCCAGGACAAAGGGCACCACACGATGGTGCCCGACGTCGCCGTAGGCCAGGAGCTTGGCCCGCTCCGCCCGGTCCGCCGTGTAACCTGCCGTGAGGGAGGCCCCAGCCACGTGGCTAAGAGCCAAGGGCCGCGCCACCGAAACGTCAATAAGCAGATGCCGGCCACCCCCTCAAAGTCCAGCACCACGATGTCAGGCCGGTGGTTGGGGGAATAGAAGGCAGCGCCATCCGCATCCTCGGACCGGATGTTCGCGTGGGGGAAAACCGACCGAATCATGGCGAGCACCACCGTCAGGAGGACAGTGTGCAAATACAAATACCAATTCTGATTCTGTTGGCCCCCCATGCAGGCAAGGTAGTGAGTCCCCGTGGGATCCAGCGGCCTGAATATATATATTCTGATGTGTCTACCTGATCATATATATGCTGGTTCCGGCCCTTTACGCCATCGCTCTCCGCCACCAGCTCTTTGCCCCGCAACCTCTCATCACGGCGGGTGCGTCCTGCGGCAGCTGCGGGCTTGCTCTGGATGGCTACTGGGACGCACTACATCGCGTGCATGGGTGGCCAGCAGAACCAGAACTGGTTCCTCTATCTCCATACCGCTCTCCTCCGGGTGGTGTGTGCCATGGTTCGGTCGGTCTTTCCCCACTCCACCATCAAGTGCGAGGACGCGGATGGGGCCGCCCTCTACTCACCCAACCACCGCCCCGACATTACCGTGCTTGACTACGACGGGCAGGGTTGCCACCTGCTCATCGATGTCTCCGTGGCTCGGCCGCTTTCCGGTCGCCACATCCTCCGGGCGGCTGTGGATGCCGGCGCTGCTGCCACTGTGGCTGAGCGCGACAAGTTTGCCTCCTACGGCAATGTGGGGCCCCACCGGGTCATCCCCTTTGTCCTTGAGGAGTTCGGGGCCATGGGCCCCAAGACAGCGGAGTTTTTCCACGAGTGCTGCCAGCGCCGTGAAGACCGCCTCGACCTCGAGGGTCAGACCGCCCCGTGGTCGGCCCGCACGTGGTCCTCGTATTGGCGGCAGCGCCTGTCACTCGCCCTCACTCGCACCGTGGCTGATGTGTTATTCCGCCGCACCCGGGCCGACTTTGTCGCGACCCATGCGGTCTAGATCCCTTCCAGGCCTGCATGGTGGGCCGGCAGCGCTGTTGCTGCGTGTAGTTTTGTGATGTCTAGTTAGTTGTACCTTGTGCCGCTGGCGTGATCCTTGGATGTCTGTGTCAGATTACTATTAATTTCTTCAGGGTTATTCTCCCAGTTATCGGGTTTTTCCTTATGTTGCATGCCTATCTCACCTCCGTAATCTATCATTCTCAATGAATATATATTCTGATGTGTCTACCTGATTATATATATCTGTGGCGCCACCTCCCTCGCGGCACTCCCTCGGTCGCCTCCGTTCAATCTCCCGCCGCATTCCCTGCTCGCGTCATCGATAAACACCAGAAAACCTACGCGGGTATTCTGCACACGGCTGATTGGATTGCTCTTTTCGCGGACCTCAACGCCCAGGGACGTGCGTGGCTGTTCTCGCTTTCCTTGCGGAGTGTGGGCTCGGCGTACCTTCGTGCTCTTCCCATGGCCCCCCCATTCGCCTTGGCTCCCAGCCACTACTCGGTGGCGCTCCGGCACCAGCTATTTGCCCCGCAGCCTCTTGTTCCGGCCGGGCGGCCTTGTGGTAGCTGTGGGCAGCCGCTGGATCCCACGGGGACTCACTACCTTGCCTGCATGGGGGGCCAACAGAATCAGAATTGGTATTTGTATTTGCACACTGTCCTCCTGACGGTGGTGCTCGCCATGATTCGGTCGGTTTTCCCCCACGCGAACATCCGGTCCGAGGATGCGGATGGCGCTGCCTTCTATTCCCCCAACCACCGGCCTGACATCGTGGTGCTGGACTTTGAGGGGGGTGGCCGGCATCTGCTTATTGACGTTTCGGTGGCGCGGCCCTTGGCTCTTAGCCACGTGGCTGGGGCCTCCCTCACGGCAGGTTACACGGCGGACCGGGCGGAGCGGGCCAAGCTCCTGGCCTACGGCGACGTCGGGCACCATCGTGTGGTGCCCTTTGTCCTGGAGGAGTTTGGGGCCTTGGGGCCCCTGACCTCCGCCTTCTTCAAGGAGTGTTGCCGGCTCCGGGAGGACCGGCTGGACCTGGAGGGCCAGCGGGCCCCATGGTCGGCGCCAGTGAACAGCCATACGGCGTATAATACGCCGTATGGCGCGTATTATACGCCATACGCAAGATTTCCGTATGGGTATGGGAAAAAAAATACGCACTGCGTATGGTTTGCGTATTTTTTGCGTATTGCGTATTTTTTGCGTATTTTTTGCGTATTTTTTGCGTATGAACCGCGTTCGAAGTAGCTTCTGGCATCATTTTGGACGGCAGTGGAGCCGGAACTAGACTGTATCTAGGCGACCTGGAACTCCGCGCACAACTCCGCCGTAAGCGGAACCGCCCACACCTGGAACTCCGCGACAAATAAACGACATGCAGGTGCCAAGCTGGCCGTGCATGTACGACTGTAAGTGCATTGCTGCAGATTGCTGCGTGTCGGACTAGGGTCTAGGAGACGAAGGACGAGGAAATTAGGTGACGAAGTTATGTTGTCTGCCAACAAGGGCGCGCATCTGGCACCTAACATTTAATCGTAGCACAATTGACATCCAGGCACCATGGCTAGCGACGGTGATGGTGTGGGTCTATGGAACACGATGATGACTGGGCCGACGAGATGCAGGCCGTATTCGAGACTGTCTGGACACACATCGTGAAAGAACAGACTCTCAACAAGAAAGGGCAGCCGACAGGTAACTACAAGCTAAGTGACGTGCACACTTTTGGATGCAGAATTCTCGGGTTCTACCACCCGAGCAAGGCTAGCACCCGCCATATCATGGGCGCTACGTACGCGAAGGAGGCAAGAGTGAGCGAGTGCAAGAGGCCGCCGGAGGCATTACGTCGCAGGCTGCGGGGTATTTGGTGTGACTCGCGATGCACATAAATGCCTTATTTAGCCATGCAGGCTGCTGCTAGCCAGCCACCGTACCATATGTGTTAATGGTTTAGGGAAGCTGGGTCGGGTTGCCGGCATGCATGGTATCCTGCACGCTAGCCACATTGTTGGCAGCCCGTATGGATTCTTGCTTCATGTAGATCAATATTGCATGGTGGCCTACCACGAGTAGGCAAGATGTCTGTTTCTGGCACAATGTCTTATTACTTTTGGCAAGTTGGCCGACTGACCGTGTGCTATTTACAGACATTATTAATAACAACAGATGTACAATGCTTGTATTTGTAGGCATGCAGCGACGGCAACGGCAATATTATGTGATGATGTGTTAAATAAAGGCAAGTGGTGTTGCAAGAACACACAAAAAACATGCCTGATTGGTCAGAATGTTGAAGAACCCCCTGAACCATGCAAAAAACAGCATTTTCAAGAGTCCCCGTATGGTTTGCGTATTATACCCCGTATGGCGTATTATACACCATACACAAGGGCCCCGTATGGCTGCGTATTGCGTATGGCTGTTCACTGGTCGGCGCGGACCTGGACGTCATATTGGCGTCAGCGCTTGTCGGTGGCGCTGACTCGGGCCATGGCTGACATCATGCTCCGCCGTACGCGGGCTGATTTTGCGGTGCAGCAGGGCTATTAGGTTCCTCCCGTTAGGCGTTTCCATTGGTCTTATCGTAGTATAGAGCTTTGACATGGCTCTGTATATAGGTTTATAGCTGGGCGTTTGCTTTGGTTTGCGTGATTTCACTCTGCTGTAAGTAATTATATTATTAATATATATCTGTGCACGCGGGCCAGGCCGGTGCCCGGCTAGGCCCAGTCGCCTGTGCCTAACAATGTGGGAAACATATGGCAAATCAGCGCGTATAAGTAAATCCTTACAGTCTGGTAATGTGCCAACCAAAGGCGGATATTAAGAGCCTTAATAATTGCGCAGCATCTTGGTGATGTTAATTGCCGTTGAGTACGTCCTTTCTCCAGCTCCTGTGTAAGCGCCCATATCTTGACGCCATAGGTCATGCAGGATCGTCAGAATGACGACCTTTAAGAGTGCTCTGTCACATCCTCGGCGTCCGCGACCAAGAACGCTGCACCCGGCCGGCCGGCCGGCCGGCCGAGCTCAAGTGCGAGCTCCCTCTTGTCACCCATACCATGCGACATCGCCGTCTCCTCTTTGCCGACCATCTTGCCCGCACAGACCAGGTGAATACCGATGTGGGCCCTGCGGGCGGGCTTAGGACTGGCCAACCAGCCGGTAGACACCTCCTCCTATGACAGGCTCCCGTCGCAACCCACTGGTAAGCTTGCGCGCGCCCCGCACCGACGCGGGGCGACTCGGACATATGTGACACAATTGCTTGAGGATGCAGGGCTTCTGGGCCGGATTATCTGTACTCTGCACCCGCATGATAGACAAGGAGAAATGGGCTGCCGTCTGAGATACGCACCTTCCTGTGGGGCATGCTCCTGTTTTCTCGATCCCCACGGGCCCCGCGGCCCATTGGTAGAATCCAGGGTAGAAGTCCTCAGGTGGATGTTATTGCCGGCCCCTGAGGATAGCCGCTACACTACCGCCCCCTCTGCCATTACAGTATATAGAGGACAGCTCAGATGAGGATTATCTCCCCCTCTAGTGACTATATCAAGGAGACAACAGCCCCCTCAGTGACTATATGGTTGGGGCATGATGCAGACGATATTTGCAACTTTCGTGTAGTTATTTTTCTAATGAGATTAGCATAGTACTCCGTGGCATGCCCATCAGTATGCATGACACGCAAGTACTTACTTTAACTTACTTGAAGAGGTCACACTTGAGATCCGGGGTAGGGCGGGGTTGCTCCACCAGCGGCGGTGGTCATGGAGTTGCGCCCACGCCATGCCCATCCGAATTGGAACAGCGGGAATGTTCCATGCAGTTCATGCCTATCCGGGTCGTCAGGTCGTCCTCGCAGTCGGGAAGCCAACTGCATAGCAACTTGAAGCGGCCTGAAGTAGGGTAATTGACCTCGGTGTCTTCTAAGAGGCGGAGTGGGGGCGGGGGCCCGGCCAGGCCGAGCTCTAGCCAGGGCCTCCGTTTTGGGTCTGATTTCTAGACCAACAGCCTGAGCCTCGAGCGCCAGGCAGTCCAGCCAAAGTTGGGCAGACTCCGGCATCTCAATGAGCGTGATGTCGTCGGCATAAATGAGGTCAGCTAGTAAATTCTGCTTGTTGGTCGGTCCCCCTTCCCCAAGTCCTCGTTCGCCATGTATGCAGATAAATTAGATAACAAGCGACAACAGAGATCGTCACCCTAGCATGCTTAGTCGTATCAATGAGGCATGGTTTTGAATTGCTTTGGCCTCAAGACACCATGGCTGCTCAAGCTGCACATCAGCAGACGTGAGAGGAATTTTTAAATCTGGGAAACTAGATCAGGTGCGATGTGCAACATGTGCAGGTGACCCGTGGCAACCACAAAACCTAAAACAGCAGGTCGGCTATACCGACGTGGCATGCCTGAAGGTTTCCCTTAATCAAGCACGATGGCATCTGTGAAGGGAGCTGCAGAATTCGAGGAGCTGCTCTTCTGCCGCTTTGTAGCCTGCGTGAATGCCGCTTCCTTCTCCTCCACCTTGCGCTTCCTTGGCTCTGCCCCTGCATCCTTGGAGCCACGGAACGGCCTGTCCGACACCGCCAAAATCTCATCCTCGTCATCTTCGTCGCTATCATGGCCCGCCTGGCTAGCAACGGCACGGGTGGTGGACGCGACCCCAAACAATGCCATGCCGTCGGGGTCCTCGTCAGCGCCCACCAGCCTGCTCCAACCCACCAGGTGGCAGTGCAGGGAGGACCAATTCACATGCCCAGTACAGCAGACGAGGAAAAGGAAAGGAGTTGAGCATTTGCTCTATTGCCAGGCTGTTAGTAGACTTTCGTTGGGTTTTGGCAGGCAAGGGCCTTACAGCAGCCGCTGCCTCCTGCATGCACCCCCAGAAAAAAAATCACTTCTTATGCGTCCCGAGATCTCTATGTGCCATAATATTCAATCTCTCCGTCCATAAGATTCACATGGCACCTTGAACGCGATGTTTGAGTGGCAGCCGACTCCTAATTGTGTGCGTGCTCAACTCTAAAAATGGGAATGTCACAAAATCAAATAGCCAGAAAACACGCAGCAGAAAAAATTGAATGACGCGCTACCTGCCACAAGTGCCAAGGCATGACTCATCAAGGGCTGCCAAAGATGCAGCCGGCAGATGAGCCTTCCCTATTAGCTGCCACCTGCGTCTAGCCACCACAGCCATGGGCAACAGCCTGGTCCGCATGCACAAGGACTAGAACACACAATTCGTAGGAGATGGCCGACAAGCCACCACTCACGCACCGGTGGCGCACCACCAGGTTGCACGACAGGAGGCTGGCCTGGTCATTGACGGCCAGCATGGTGCCGTTCCTGATGGGGGGGACCTGCTTCGCGAGCGGCTGGGGTGTTAGGCGTGATAAAATGCAGAGCGGTGCGATGTGCGCACACATGGGCAGGGCATGTGCGCATTAGAGAGACAGTTCATGCATGTGAGGGGCAAAGCATGGGTGCATAAGGGGCAAAGTTGTCGGCAAGTGCCCGCCAGTTTGTGGCTGCCAGAAGCGTGAGGTAGGAACCATGGGGGGGCAGCCCCCACATGATAATGAAGTGCCCTGTTGCTCCACCGGCCCAACCAAAGCTGTTTCAAACAATACCCCAACGACCCGACTTTGCTGTTCATTTGCACAGTGAACAACATTCATACCAAAATGGACCACGGATCGGGGGCGCAAGCACACAGAGGGTACAACTGCGGAGGCTGGGACAGGACGTGGAAGAAAACGTTCTTGGGCTAAGGTCACGCTCCAGCACCCATGTGTCCTTAGGGCCATTTTAAGTTGCATGGCTACAAGGCAACAAACCACGTGGCCAAGGGCGGACAGTCTTCACAGGCAAAGAACGCATGGGGGGGGGGGGGGGGGGGGGGAATGATGCAGCAGGGTTGCTGTACGGTGGGGGCTTCAGGCGATGGGGTCACTGTACCATCCCACCAGCTACAAGTGTGTGATGGCATCATGTACCCTCATACCTACGCCTATGCTGTGCTTGAACTATTCAAACAAAGGAATACCATGATGAAGTAACACGCACTACACACATCAGCTCCAAGGGCAGCGAAAACTACAAAAGCACTCAGGCCCATCAATCTACCTGATAAAATTCCAAGGAGCCCACAACATTAAAAGAAAGGAAATACGATCTGTGAAGCGCGCATGCGGGTGCAGCGTGCCGTGGAAGACTACAAGCACACCGGTTTAGCAATGCCCTGCCCCGGCCAAATGCCCTGCCCCCACAGATCCAGGACGCTGGATCCAGACAAGCGATGCCACCCAAGCATGGGTCTATTTACCCGCATGTGGACTTATTTAGCACACTGCCGATATCCGCATGGATTCGACACGCAACATCCGCACGGTTCCACGCACGGTTCCACGCAAGCCGATGGACCCCCTGTGTGCCAGCCCCCTTTGCGCCCAGTTCCGCAACAGCCACCCACCGTGGGCAGCATGCGCACGTATCGCTCTGTTTCTTCCTCCTCCAGGTCGGAGCCTTCCTCGTACATGACGCTGCGAGGAGGGAATGTGGAGGTGGGGGAAGGGGGTGTAGAGGAAGGACGACGAGGAACAGGCAACCTGGGTAGCACACCTCCATTGAAACGATCCATGCACACGTAAACCCACACGCTGGCGGGGGTTTTTGTCCCATGTTATTTTCTCCTGCCCCCTTATGACCTTCCCAGTCCCAGCGAAACTTCTCTTCCTCCTGTCACCTTCCCTTTCCAAATCCTCACAAAGAAATCTGCAAGCACAATGTGTTATGATACGGCCTACTAAATTGACCATGGGAGGCCAGATGGCCCCATGCCTCACCCCCATGGCAAAGTGGCACAGAACTTCGTATTCACAGTGTGGGCACCTTGCAACGTTCCAGCCACAATCTCCATACATCCAAGACATCCTGGCTGGCTCTGACCATATCAGCAGCCCAGGCTAGCCCTTTGCAATAGCAGGCCCTTTGTGAAGCGGCCTACCCTCTGTAGCGCGGCCTATCAATACTTATTGGTGTGGCCTATTAATTAATGAATTTAACTCGTGCTCCCGTTGGGGAGTCACGGAGCACCGAAGTGCTTTTAATCCCTGTGTGTGCACAACAGGAGAAAGGGCAGAGACCCCCAGTCTCCTTCATGCCAAAGGCATGCCACAGCTGCATTCGGGCACGCTAGCTAAACGGACACGCTAACGATCCGGCAATCTGTGGGTGCAATAAGACCCATGTGAGCATGGCATAACAAGGAGCGTGGGCAAGTAATCTGATCATAGCCAGGACGTAGCATGGCTGTACAAGGACTAAGCTAAGGCTATGGCTGGTTGTGTACCGTGCGTGAGCGGTGCACGTGACTAGGTAAGTTGGCACAGCTAGGCAAACACTCTAAGCATGGCTGCCATAGCGGCAGTGACTGCCAATGGATACAAGCTAGGGCTATACACGCTATTCTAGCCCGCTGGGGGCGTCCACATCTTGTGGTTGATCATAAGGTCCCCGCCCCTCCAGTACACCTTGGGCTTCTGGGGGTCCTGCTTGTGGCGGAGGTATTCCGGCCACAGGTCGCGTCGCTGCTGTTGCTGGGCGGGGGTCAGGTCGTCGTCCAGCGTCCAGGTGAGGTCGTGCAACCGCTTGCGACGAGAGAGGAACCGCTGCTTGTCCTCACGGGAGTGGAAGGTGAGCAGGACTGGTGGGGGAGCCGCCTTATCCCGTGAGTGGGGAAGGCGGTGGCACCCACGCAGTTCTTGGTGTGGCCTATACATCCTATGCCGTGCCTATCAATACTTATTGGTGTGGCCTATACATCCTATGCCGTGCCCATCAATACTTATTGGTGTGGCCTATACATCCTATGCCATGCCTATCAATACTTATTGGTGTGGCCTATACATCCTATGCCGTGCCTATCAACGGCCGATGTGCCAACCATGGGGAGCACGGGCGGGTGCGCATCATGCCTCACCTGTCGCCAACGGTGATGGTTGGGTGGCGGAAGCCCAGCCGCGCCTTGAGGCCCTGCCATGACCGCCGAGGGGAGGGAGATGCCAAGGATAAACAAAGCACCCGTTATCGAGGCACGCATCCGCTTAGGTCCAGGTCCAACAGCACGCAGCGGGTGTTGCATCGCACTTTGGTTAGCCACTGCGTGGACATACAGTCCCTACACTGTGCATGTCAGCTCGACTGCGTAATCCGGCGTGCTGGCGGGGACCCCAGCACGCAGCAGCAACTACCATAACCACCTGCAGAGGTGGGTTGGGATGTGGCTCTGCTTTCCACCATCATGTCCTGTACGTTTCGTGAAATGTCGAATCAAAGATGCACGCCCTCCCCCCGTTGCTTCATATTCTGGAATATGCACAGCGTGTGAAACAGGCAGCGGAAATGGCGGACAGGAACAGCGACAGAAAACTACTCATTCCCTCCAACATGCACCCAGACACAGATGGAGACATCTCAAATACGGGCGCCCAAGTACAATGATAGAACCACCGCCACCACGCGTTGCCGCGATGCTGTGTGGCAACAGCGGTGACAGGCCGGCAAACAAGCAGGTCCGCAAACAGCCAGGTCGGCATGCACACAAGCGACCGGCGGCTTGTGCGTGCCATTGTAAAGACCCCCGAACCCCTCGGGGGCAGCCCCACCTGTGTTCGGGGGCAAAGGTTGGTGTTTCCAAACCATCGCGGCATGCGTGGCGGCCCCACCTTGTCAACCAGGGTCCCCAGGGTGGAGCTCTCCGTGTCCAGCTCCGTGCCCACGTATGCCTGTGCGCGCCAGACAGTGCAGCAAGCGGCCGGGAGTGCAGGGAGCACACACAGGGACAACGGGGAACAAGCACAGTCCACGTAATGCGGCAGTCCAAAACACATCCACGTCAACTGTGTGCGATTTCAGCCATGATGGCTGCCACAGCGGTGCAACACGAGACGCGCAGGAACCCGACGCGCAGGAGCCAGATGTGCTCATCAACTTTTGGACCGGACCAGGAGTGAGGCAAGGACTTCGTACACCGATACAAAGCAAAAGGTGCAAGCCAGGGCACTGTTCTTCACGAAATGACACGTGCTCACTTGCAACATGAGCGGTGCAAAGCGAAAAAGCAACGCCGAGCAACTGCGCGCTGGTCGCGCGGCAATTGCAGAAAGAGCCAACACATGTCGATAAAAGGAAAAGACGGCGCAGGGACAGGTGCTGGGTGCGACAATGTGGGGTGGAATCGTGACACATGCAGGGGCAGGAAGCTCTTAGGAGTGCCAGCCTCTTGTTGGCCCGAGATACAATCAGGTTGCTCGCACGCGCAGGCATCCACGCGGTGTGCCCCCCAATCTCCCACCCTGGCCACGGTAACAACTCACAATCCACGGCAACTGCCACGTGCAGCCACAGCAACACTCTGCCCCCACATCTCCTATTCTGGTGGTACCTCACATGCTGCCACACTGAGGACCACTCAAGCTCAGTGCCCCAATGTCTGTCATCCTGGCCAAGGTGATACCTCACGGTACACGGCTGCCGCCACGCTCAGGCCACCCACCGTGCGGCACACGTAGCACTCCGGCTTGGGCGGCGGCGGCGTCTCGAAGATGAGCAGCTTCTTGCTGGAGGGGAACTGGCGCAAATAGGTCAGCCTGGGCATGCCATGCCAGCACATTGCACATAGAGATGGTATTGTGGACACGCACAGGTGGGTACTGGCGGCTTGGTCAGTGTGGTGATAGGTGCTGCAGGGGCCACGAGAAATTACAGGTATTTTATTGGCTGCTGTATGCGAACACAACAACTTCTAGTCCCACAGGAGCGTCCCCTTGTTTCTCTGCTGGATCCTTGCGACAGACTCGAGTTGGCACACTCAGAAAGTAAACAACTTAGAAGAGAGCCCCCTGTTTCAATGCAACAATGTTGTCTAACCCTCTAGTTGGCAAGCCATTGCGCCCCTTTTTTGTGTACTGGCACCCTGGCCTTCCCAACCTTGCCCCCCGTTTGTCTGCTATTGCTGGTTTGGTAGATGCAACCTCGCATGCGCGTGCACTCCCACAATGCTCACTGTACAGTACATGCGAGCCATAGCTGTGTGGGAAGGCGCAGCACTGCGCAAAGAGCCAGCGCGCCCCAACCCCTGACCACCCACCCCCAAGTTTAAACCTCAGTACACTCCCCCGACCTGGCTCATATCAAACAGCAAATGCTTGGGCTATCCTCCCACTGTCTGGTCCCCTTAATGTGGGCGCGCTAACGTGACATCTGCCAGTAAACCCACACTGGCATGAGGGTGACGGAGTGAGCCGCTGCGTAACTAGCCTGCTGCCTTGCGCGGCCATTAGCCGGAAACTTTGAGAAAATGTGGCAACGCTGTTGTTGGAGTGTCCAGTGGGCACCACCCCACGTCAGCTCCCTCCATGGCGCAACGTGCCCCAAGGAAAAGCTGAGACTAGCCTTGCTGCCCGACATCAGCAGGGCCCGACAGTAATGCTCCTAGGTACTCGTTGCAACAATTTGAACGGGACGATAGAGCCGTGTGGGGACAAACCACCGCCCTTCCAACTTCTTCCTAATCCAACCCCTAAAAGGGGTTGCCTGCCGAAGCCGTAGCCTTGAGAGACACCGAGACACGCACGCGCACACCAAAACGCACATGCTCTCACACACGCACACGCAAAGAAACACACACGAACACAAGTACGGACGCGGACAAGCACACACGCACACATTCACAAACACACACACGCACACACGCACACACACACACACACACACTCTCTCTCTCTCTCTCTCTCTCTCTCTCTCTCTCTCTCTCTCTCTCTCTCTCTCTCTCTCTCTCTCTCTCTCTCTCTCTCTCTCTCTCTCTCTCTCTCTCTCTCTCTCTCTCACACACACACACACACACACACACACACACACACACACTCACACTCACACTCTTGTCACACGCACGAAAGTACGCACACACACGTACACACACATGCGAATTTCCAGCTACCCAGCCACCCACGTGAAGGTGTCAAGACACACACGCATATGTACCTGCATGTGCCGACGCACCCAACCACCTGCACGTGTCGAGCCGCCCACCCATGCACACACATACACACATGCCCATGTACTGCTCGTGTTGAGCCGCACACACACACACACATACGCACAACCCCACCCACCCACCTGCACGCGTCGAACCGCCCTCACACACACACCTCTACAAGACCCAATTTCTGCACATACACCCATGTACCTGCACGTGTTGAGCCTCACTCATTCACACACACATGCCTACCCACCTGCACGCGTCGAGCTGCTTGGCGAGGACCTTGCGTGCCTCAATGACGATCAGCCCCGCGATGATGGCGTTGGTGGTGGCGATCGCGTGGATGATGTTTCCCGCCATGCCCTTGGCAGCAAACAGGCTCTGCAGACACAAAGGGCCCGCAGCACACATCCGACATACACCCGATGAGACATGCCACACCGTGCCCTTGGCGCCACACAGGCTCTGGGGATGGGGCGAGGGCATGGCACTTGCATGAGAAACTGGGTATGAGACTCCTCGTGCTCTTGACGCAGAACCAAAAACTGGGGAACGACCTTCGACGGACGAAAGGCCATCGAGTTGCCAGTTTGTTGGCAAACGGAGAATGTTGTGCATTTCGACAGCATGTACAACATGGGCACCCACCCACCTGCGCTTATACTGGCATCAAGCATGCTTGCGTGTGCGCGCCCACCCACCTGCGTGGGTATGTCGTACACGATCGACCGCAGGTTGGAGGCCGCGGTGACAAATTCCACCGCCAGCGCGTCGTCCTTGTCAAACAGGAGAGAGCCCATGTCCTGCGACGATGGGATGGGTGGGTATGTGTACAAGCGATCGGGCCTTGTATAAAGAATGGGGAGTACACAGAAGGGATGGTGGCAGATCTAAGCTATGGGGGATGGCATGCATTGAAGGGAGGGGACCAGAGGACATACATTCAGAATGATGAGACGTGGCAAGGGCGGTGGCAGGGCATCAAACCAGTCACAGGGCATCATGCGGTAGGCACGAACATTACAGGGGTGCGGCCATGGAAAGGCATGTCGGCACCCACGAAGGTAGGTCCCATGCTTTGCTGCCATGCAGTCCATTCATCACGGTCATCCCCGCATCCTGCACGGAAGGAATGGCTCCCACCCACCATGGGCGTTGTCCAAACAGATAGTCGGTAAACCGCGCCTGGCGACCCACCTCCTTGCGCGTCTCCAGCATAAGCCGCATGGCCTCCATGAAGACGCAGAAGTTCTCCTGCAGTGTCCACACCTGGGTGGAACCAGGGGTGGGGGGAAGGGGAAGTACATGGCCGGTTCAAGGCAGTGCATATTCAGCGCAAGCAACCAACACCAACAGGAGGTGACAGGGCACTGCGTGCAACCGACCCTTCGACATGAGGGGAAGCAGGATGGCAGATCTAAAATAACTGGTGGCGGGAATGCGACCATAAGGCCCAAACAGTGGGCAGATTGGTATGGGGGAAGTCCGAAAGGGACGGGGGATACGCCCAACAAACTCTGCCAATTGCTGAATTGCAACACAGAAAAAAAGTCACTGCCTGTCAGAGCCCCGGCATTCTGTCAGCCAGCCGAGACAAGAGACAGGAACAGCCAATGACCACGGGAGACGGGCGGCCAGCGGGGCAGCCATCAGTAGCAAGCACTAGCCCTGATATGAGAACATTTCGAATTAAGGTCTTGGCTGCATGCAGTACAGCCCCCACATTACGGACCGCCAGAATGATGCTAGGATTATGCTAGAATTTTGCTATAAATATGCCTCCCACCTTGTGGGTGTCCTTGGACAGCCCGAGGGAGGATGTGGCAGTGTGCGCCCCCGGCTTGGCGTTTGCGGCCATGGACAAATAAATCTCGCTCAGTGCCGCGGTGTCGGGCAAGGGAACGGGCCTCTTCCTCCCCTGCAACAAAAGAGGGGCGTATGGGGCATTCACAATGGGATGGGGGGAAGGCAGGAGCACGAGAAGGGGCAGGGGAAGGGCGTCGTAGTAGGGAGGGATGGGCCATTACAATCGACGGTAGGAGCATCGCACCAGGGAGCGTAAAGGCGTTTCAAAAGGGGGGCTAGGGTGCTAATAGACGGGAATTCGGAGCGTTAGGAGGAGGGTCAAGGCATGACAAAGGCCAGGTGGGGGCACAGCAAGGTGGGGAAAAGCACGATCGTGGTCACGGTTGCGTTGGCGAGAGCACATACAAACGCAGGTCACCTGTGCCACCACCAACGTCCTTGTACCCCGGGCCATGCGTCAGCAACGGCCACACATAGGCATTCAGACAGGCACAGTCGTGCGCTACGTGTCATCTTAGTGCACACCAAATCAACATATATTCGCCACGCATCCCTTGTGGCCCTAAGGACCCAGCGCATACACTCCATAGGTCCTAGGAAAAGGGCGCTCAACGTTGGCAGGTACTGGTGCCAGCCTTCCCTTGTGGCTTGCCTATGCTTGCCAGTGCTTGCCGCGTGCCTTTCACCAAACTGCCCTACTGCCAAACCCCTGTGTACGGCTTGTACTGACCAGGCATGGCTCGTGAACGACATGCCGGTGTGTGGCGTGTGTTGGCATGGCCCATGTGCGGCGTGTGTTGGCTAGGCATGGCCCATGTGCTGCGTGTGTTGGCATGGCCCATGTGCAGCGTGTGTTGGCTAGGCATGGCCTGTGTTTGCATGCGCATGCTGGGTGCCAGCCACCTTCCAGAGGTCACCCTGCTATCATTCGCTACCCGCCGACAGTGCTGGTAATTGCTAGGCACGGCTACGCGCCTTCCAGAGGTCGTCCTGCTATCATTCGCTACCCGCCGACAGTGCTGGTAATTGCTAGGCACGGCTCCGCACCTTCCAGAGGTCGTCCATACGCAGCACGCGCTGGATGTCCGACACGTACACGCGATCACACACCTGCAGGCATCGTGCAACGGATGCACCACCATGAGTGATGCGGGGAGATGGCTGTCGTTAAATAACACCCAAACAGCAAAACTCTGGCAAGCTTTCACAGCTTGAGTCCACAAACTCTCCCATGCATGATTCGGCTTACGACCTGCATCGTGTTAGCGTAACGCATGAGTGTATTGTGATGTTTACAGCATAAAATATTCAATTTTGCGTGCAGCTGGCAGTAACGTTAGCCTCTCCGTTACAAGGTGTGCCCAACAGACCATGCACGCATGTACAGCCCCAACCTGGGGCGGGCAGACCAATGAAGACAGACAGCGAGCCAACACCGCCACACTCGCCAACACCGCCACCACTGGCGCAACCATGTGCTGACTGGCTGGCTGGCTGCATTGCTTGGGTTTCCTGGCACAAGGCTGCCTGTGGCTCACTCACTTCGAGGCCCTAGAAGTAAGAGGCCTCAAAATCATTGAAGAGCCATGCAGTTAAGCGCAGCTATCTAGTTCAGCACATATGTATTTATAGACAGGCCATACCAAGAAACCACCCGTCCAGCATGCCACTGCCTTGTCCACCCACTGCCTTGTCCCCACTCACTCGCAGTGCAAAATCCAGGATGCTTTCATCCGGCCGCCGATGAAAGAAGCTGGCCTTTGGTGCCCCTGCAGATGCATCATTGGCCGCATCACCTCCTCCCTCGTTCCCTGGCGCAGGCCCCGCCAACTCCTTCGATCCACCAGCACTGCTTGCTGAGGGGGCTTCCCCCTCGCCGTTGGCCACCACCCCTTTGTCCGCATCCACCGCCTTGGCAGGGTCCTCGTCCAGGTCGGTCACACCCTCGCAGGGACCGAACAGACGGTGGAAAAGAAGCTCTTTTGCCCACACCAGGCAGTGGATCGGCTGCGGACGCAAGTGCACAGGTGAGGGAGCGAACACGTGAGGGTTTGCGCAATAAGGGCAGATTCAGGGCCACCCGTGGCAGATCGACAGGGGAGTGGACAGATCTGCAGGGAAGTGCAGGAACAAACCACCCCCAAAGCTGGCGTTGGTGGCTGGTGAGGTAGGCTTCAGAATGCCTGCCACCCTCATCACGCCCCCTTCCCTATCCATTCTCAGCGGCCAAGAAAATGGAAGCTACTTGGATACTTCAATAAACCCTTGGCATACTCCTGAGAGGGCCATTCCTAGCCTCCTCCTGTGTTACTGAAGAGTGAAGGCACACCCATTTCCGCCTTTCGCTCCCCTATCCACCAACACACGCAGGGCCTTTGTTCTCCACCCCCACCCACCCACCTAGTCGGCAAGACATACCCATAGCCCCCTGTCCACCACCACCATCATGGCCCTTCCCCCCCCCCCCCCCAAACCCGACCCCACCCCCAGCCCCAGCCCGCGCCCCCACCCACCTTGTCGGGCGTGTTGCGGATGGTACATATGGGGAACGTTTTGGGCGGCTGCTTGGGCTCGCACTCAAAGCACTGCGACATGTCCTTGATGTGCACCGACACCTGGCACGCAGACAGGCGCGCCACGCAGGGTGGGACATAGGGGGCATATCACATCATCGATGTAAATGCACAAGAGCTGGCGCAAGGAGACTCGGAACAGAAGCAAAAACCGAGGCACCAGTGAAGCTTCCTAACCGATAAACCCTTCAGATGGCACGAGTAAAAATGTGCGGCAAGCTTGCATCAAGCAAGTGTTTAAGAAAAAGAACAGCATGGCACCACAATGACCAGCAACCATTACAAGGGTCAAGGGGTGGTGTCACCTCGTCCCCCCTCTACACCCTGGCAAGGGTGCGGTTGCAGCCGATGGCCTTTGTGTGCGGCCACAGACAAGATGGGGTGTGCAGCCACGCAGAAGACACGCTTGAACCACCAGCGGCGTGTGGCAAGCGCGCACCGGCAGCATTAAAAACCGGACAAAGGTGGACGTGCAGTGACGTAATGGGCAACCTCACAATCATGTGTCGATGTGCGCCCACGGCCCATCACCATCTTCCGCCTAGCGCACGTCCCATCGAGCTCTGTCTGCCAACAGAAGCAGCAGTCAGCAGTCTTCCCTCGCTAGCTTGCCCCTGGATGAATGAACTCTACCGGTGGTTGGTATCCTGAACCGATGAACAGCCGGTTTTTTCTTGTATGACACACAACATAATCAACAAAAAAGCAAGACAAGCGAGCGGCACAGAGTGGTGGGAAGACCATGCTTATTTCTCGCTCTTGCATGCTACCATGCGACAAGGCAACATTAACAGATCCAAGTCTCATGCTTGCCACCACGCATATCGCATGGTTAATACTCGCTATCTCACCGGGCACCCCTCCCCAGTCCCCCACCTGTCCCAGGTACCCTGCTGTGCCACTCTCCACCAAGGGTACCCCCGTCGCGAGGCACATGAGGTTGACGTGGCGGCGCGCGTCCAGGTTGTCCAGCCCATTCATGACCAGCGCAAAATGGCGGAAGTAGTCGATGCCGAAGGACTCGTCCTTGACATTGGCGTGGTGAGCGATGATGCGGGCATGCGGGCGCATGCGGCGCACGACTTCCACCGCCACCTGGCGGACGAGGTTGGTGCCAGGTGGCCAGGGGGAGATGAGCAGACGGGCGTACATGGCACATGAGTCGGTGGGTGGTAGAGCACGAAAAGAACAAATACATACTTAATACAGCACTGATGAGAATAACATAGTAACACTAACAACAACAGAATCAATATCAGAGCCACGGGAAGGAAGGACGGCAGGAGAGGCAACCAAGGCAGCGACAGAGGTGTCAGCGGTATGATGCGACTTTCAGATCAAGAAAAGCCATGGGGATGGATGGCACATGGCAGGCCACGGAGATCCCGAGCCTAAGGAGCCAAGCATGGTGGGCATGTCAAGTGCGGTGAATCTGACCGGCGCAGTTGCTGCCGTTCCTGTCAACGAGTACCGCACATCCTGCGTTGGAGTGCTGCTGCCCACCATGCGCCTGTCATTGGCAGCATCCCCATTCTGCCCATAGACACCATGGCTGGCACTGCCTCGCAGATTCCGTCGCACAGACGCGGTGCCCCCTCACCCGCGCCTTGCTCTAGTGTCCCCTCACCTGCGCCTTGGAGCGCCCGACATCATGCCGCCGGAACAAGAACTGGCGGTTGAGGTTGCTCGTCTCGATTGTGTCCATGTCGATCTGGTGTGAGGCACGCGGCCGTCCCCAGACAAGGCGGCGTGGGAGTGTGGGCAAGTGCAGACAAGTTGCATGGGGGGATGGCAGGAATCCACTGGTAAACACCATGCATGGCGGGTAGGACTCAATCCACCATCCCAATCACGCGGAAGGAAGTATCCACAGTTCCAGAAACGTCCCACTAACAGTCTTGATGGAAAGAGAAAAAAGGATAAGAATGCCAGCCAGAGGATGTGGCGCCCGGTCATGCGTGGGTATGACACAGACAGTGCCAACGTTTACAATCCAACCCAATTTCAGTGCTAGGGTTTATCGATGCTCCAGCCACATCCTTTCTGATGGGTGCCACACAACCAGGCAGCGCCAAGGCTCGCAATGAGCGAGGCGCGACATGACGTGTGCTGCTTCTTGGCAGGGTGTGATGATGGCAACGTGCCCCGCTTGTGCGCTAGTGTGCAACACGAGCAGCGGCAAGACGTCTTCCCCCATGATTGCTATCGGATCATAATTGCTATCAGACCATGATTGCTATCAGATCATGATTGCTATCAGACCACGATTGCTATCAGATCATGATTGCTATCAGATCACGATTGCTATCAGACCATGATTGCTAGCAGACCATGATTGCAATCAGATCATGATTGCTATCAGATCATAGTTGCCATCATGCGTTCCATCTTCCCCGATCATTGCTATCACGTTCCCTGCACGTTACCTACGCCAGCAGCAAAACAGACTGTACAACAAGCCAGACAGAAGCACAAGGGGTGTGACTGTCACACGGCAAGAAGGTGCAAGCCAGCCAAGGGGCCGCATATGAGGGAGACCGAGACAGCAGTACACTGCCATCCTTCCCTGCCTTGCCATGCGCATGCCTTGCCACATGCATGCCTTGCCATCCTCTTGGGCGCCGCTGGTTGCCCGAGTATTGTTTGTAGCGGCGCATGCACTGCTGTCGTCCGCATCAGAATCAAACCCGAGCTTTTGCTTCACCTTGCAAGATTCTTGGGGTTCGTCACCCTGCTCAACAACTGGCGTCGGTAACCTGCTCCACTGCTGCCTTCATCCTGTTCAACAACAGGCGTCTGTAACCTGCTCCACTGCTGCCTTCACTCTGCTCAACAACTGGCGTCTGTAACCTGCTCCACTGCTGCCTTCACCCTGTTCAACAACTGGCAGCGCTCGATGGCCTCAACCAGTATCTCTGACGTGTACATTGGTGACAATAGAGAAGCATTTCACAGGGACAACTGCCACTCGTACATTCCTGCTCATCACACAGAGAACATGCGTAGAAGAGCAGCGAGCAGTCACAAACGGGTGCAGATGCGACGGTTCGCGTGCGGGTCGAGCACAGAGTCGCTACAGCCGTGACTCGTGAGCGAGCATAGGCATGGACGGCAGAGCACTCCTTACGGCAGCAGCATCGCACAACGGGCAACCCAATTACCACTTCGATGTTCTCGAAGCCCGAGAGGACCAGAGTCTTCAACAGCTCGCATCCAATGCCGCCTGCCCCGACCACAAGAACTTTTGCATCCTGCGGGAGTGAATCAGCGTCGACGCACGCCCGTGGCAATGAACAACAAGTAACGTTTTCCGCGAAAGTAGACAAGGTCACCGCTTCTGCTTGTGATAACAGGACGGTCCTCAAAAGCAGCAGTGAGCGAACCCGGGCGAGATAAAGACTTGCCTTGACTACGCTGTCAGGTATGGCGGGACCCATCCTGCCTAGTAAATTGGCCGCGAGAACACGAAATAGGCGTGCTCGCGAGGAATAATGTTGTTGGGCCGAGTATCTCAACGATGCGGGTGTACTCACTACAATATTGCCCAGTTCAGTCCTGAAAAGCACGGTCTTTGCCTAGCATTCAAATGGATACTGCGTTAGTGCACCGCGGCTAAGCGGTAGCACGATAGATGGCCCTGCAGCAGCGAGACTGTAGTTGGCGACAGTTGCTGGCATCCAAAGCGGTCAAGTGCAAACGCGCGCTGCCATGGAGGCCACCAAGTCGAGAATTTGGCGGGAACGACATGCGCGCAAATGTTGGGGCGTGCCACGTTGGGCGAGCCGCGGCAGCTGGCCCAACGCGACGCGACCGCGGCCCGGCTTTGCGCGTTGTTTCCATGTCACGTCCTCCCATCACGTCCTGGCTAAACGCGAGGGTTCCAAGCTCTTGCTGTTCCAAGCTGTGCAAGGCTTCTGGCAAGAGGACGAACGCGCCCATCCCACGCGTCCGCCTCGATTGCCACGCGTCAAGTGCTGGATTTCTCCCAGTCGCATATACCAGAACGATCTTTATGCCAGTCGAAGATCTCAACTTCCCAGTTACCTTTGTAAGTCAGACCTTTTACCATTACGAACGTGCTGCCCAAGCTCTGCCTACGAACCGCACTTACATTTGCAGAAACGCAAGTAACTGGTCATGACTGCAGGATTCTTGAAAATCGCCTAAATGGACGCGATATCCGTCTTTCAAAGGGCTGTCCGAAGGTATCCTAATCGGCGCTTTGTTTTTGACAGGTATGGCAGGAAAGTCACGTACGCAGAAGCAGACAGTTTAAGCGAAGATATCGCATTGAAATTTAGGGACTTCTATGGTATTCGGCAGAATTCTACTGTTGGTTTTTATGCTTCCGATCGGGTGGCAGCATGGCTAGCCATAATTGCCGTATGGAAGATGGGCGCGCTGCCAGCTCTGGTGGATCCGCGCGCTACCGTGGAACAGCTTCCTCATTTTCTTCGCCCGATCCAGGCGCAGCTCTTTGTGACTTGCAAGGAGACTGCACATAACCTAAGAGGCCTGGTAAAGTGCCCGATAGTGGAGCTGGAAAATCTGGAAAAGAAGAACTGGTCGCCGATGGACGATGACGAAGACGAACGGCACGTCCAGGAAGAGAGCGGCCTCTCGCACGCATTGCACCACAGCGGCTCCCCTCTTTATTGCTCGTTTACTTCCGGATCCACGGGCCCACCCAAAGGTGCCGTGCTGTTGTCAGGGTGCGTAATTTGCAGCTGGGTTTTACAGCTACAGAGTACCGTCGAGAAATCCTCGTCAATGCAATGATGACCTTGCCAGCAGCTGCGAGGATTCTTTCTTCTGTATGGCCTCCTTGGCTGCGGGTTGGCCTCTTTTATCAGTGCAGAATATTGACCATGCAGAGCGACATGCATACGTGTGTGTGCGTGTTCATGTTTCAGCATGGAGTCACTGGCACCTGCCCCCCTCTTCCCCTTTTCCAACCCTATCCCATTAATGCATGCGTACCCTGCAGCTCCTGGCTCGCTAACCCCTCAATCTACAAAATATTTGGCATCGGCAACGTCTCCTTATTTCAGTTTGGTGAGAGAGAACTTTTCGTCTCCACTCCACTACTATACCCAGATGCTCTGTCACTAGCCGTAGTAGCAGCATATGGGGGTAGCCGGAACTGCGCTGCGCACACATGCCCGCGGCATCTTCAAGTGCTCAAATTACCGCGCACTGTAGTGCTTTACGCTTTACTTTCTACCACCATCGAGCCTCTTTATGAAGCATTCTCCACCCATGTCATGCCCCGGTCATGTCCATGGGTGATTGGCATGCTGGGTGGTTAGCATGCTGTGTGGTTGGCATACTGGGTGGTTGGCCTGCTGCGTGGTTGGCATGCTGCGTGGTTGGCATGCTGCGTGCCAGCTTAGGCATGCTTCCCTGTAATGCTCACAAGTGCACCCAGACATACCAATCCTGCACTCCATCACCCACAGCTAACCCTGCTCCCATCACCCTTGCCCACCTCTGCCCCCCGCCACCTTGGTCCCCTTCTTGTCTCCTCCTTTGTCCACTTCACTCCCCGCCTTCATGTTTTTGTCATCATCCAGCCCTGTCACCCTGGGCACTGCCTGCATCGCAGAACGGCTCGCCCTCACCTCCAGCGACACCGTGTTGGCCACCACGCCCATGGCCTCCTCGTTCCAGCTTGTCTCCTGCCTGCTGCCCGCGCTGCATGTGGGGGCCACCGTGGGCCTGATGGCAGGGGCATCCTGCGGGGAGATATGGACAACCGCCAAGCCGCACCGGTCACCTGTGCTGGTGGCATACCCGCTTACGCTGGGGGATGTGCTGGCATCCGCACCGCCGCAGTGCGAGCCGGGAACGCCACCTGCGGGGGAGGCGCCCCCCGCTGGCAACGTGGCGCTGGTCGGTCGCCCAGGTAGGTCCTGGTGTCATGGCTACACATCCCGCTGAACTGAACTGAAAGTCACCTTTCCCTTGGCTGCGTGTGCGTATGCCTTCGCATTTAAGGTAAGGTTGAAGCACTAGCACGTGGCGGCGGCAAGCACAAGGCATACCATTCTTCCCACTCATAACGAGCGCCCAGGGCTTTTTGCCCCAAGTCATAACTAGCTATTTCGTCCTTTTTAACATGCTATTTATCACGACAATGTGCATCTACTGCATTGCATTTGCAGCACTGTTGACTGGTGTAGAGACAGGCTGGCATATTATATATTCCCATCAACCCCCACTTTCTTCCCTGGCCTAAAGCTTCATGTGCAGCAATCGTACACCTCGTCCACTTCAATGTTGGCGAAACAGTGGCAGGCAGGGGGGAACTGTTCTATGGAGGCGTCTTCGCAGTGCGGCTTGCGTAAATGCTCTACCACATACGTCTTAGTGGCTTGTATAGTTTTGCGCAAAGTTCCTGGGAGGGAAGGGTTGGGGGACATTCTACTCATGTGGATGCATATTTAGTTTGGCGCTTACATGACCTCAGATTCCACCGAACGTCGCACCTGCGAGCTTTTCCTCAGCTGCTGTGTGTGAGGTGCGAGGAATTGGGTACCTTGGCCCATGGTCGGGGGGGATTCGCGCGGAACGAGGCGCCCATCGACTATCCGTTGATCCTTCATGCATTCATCGCCAGGGCCACTACAGACCTGGCAGGTTGCAGTGGGATTGGCAGCGCAGCAATGGCTGCACACACCCGTCCCCAATTTAAGTCGCGCCAGGTCGGTAGCTGACCGTGCAGGAACGCACTTGTGTTGCTGGTTGCTCGGTTCATGTTGCCTTGTGTGCTCGGCGTACTCATGCATGCTTGGCATGCTTACTATATAGGGGGGCCTTGCCACTTTGTGTTTGACCCACACAATCCCTTCCCCCTTCACATGGCGCCCCTTCAATGCCTCTGCACCACGGTCATCTGTCCCCCAATGTCACCCCTCAGCCCCCCGGCCCCCGTTCCGGGTTGCCCTCTCTGGGGGCTCCCCCCTCGCCCCCCGCATCAAGCGGGACTTCTGGCGCCTGCTGGGCGTGCGGCTGCTGGAGAGCTACGGCCAGAGCGAGCTGGGTGGCTTCATGGCGATGGGCAGCCTGTTTGACGCGGTCGATGAGTGCGGGCCTGACAGCACGCATCGACACCAGCACGGACCGGGCCACCACAACACCAACCTGCCGCCTTTCTACCCGCGGGGACCCCCGGCGTCGGTGCGCGGGGTGGCGGGCAGGCCGCTACCTGACCGGCCGGCCTTTGTGGTGTTCCCCTGGCAGACAAAGGAGGAGCGGGAGGGAGGCGGCGGGGGTGGCGGGGAGGGTGTTCGGGCAGGAGGGTCGGATGCCAGTAATGTCAGCGTGGCGGCGCGGGTGGTAGCAGAAGAGCTCGGGTTGGGTCAGGTCGGAGAGGTGGTGGTGCCTTTCGGCTATTTCCAAGGGGTAAGTTTGCATGTGGGCACGAACTAGGACAACATCATGGGTAGGTGGTGCGGATATGGCGTGAAGCCAAGAGGAGCAGGCCAAAGGGAGAGACACAGGAACCCATGGACGGTAGTTGTACATTGGACCAGTTAACGGCTGGCACGTCAGAAGCTGCCTTAAGAATCGCGTGCGGAAAAAAAACAGATTCACGAGAGGACGCAGGTCCCCTTGACCACAAGAGGGACTTTGGAGTTTGGGAGAGACTTACATCAACTCAGATGCTGTTCTGAGAGGACATTGGTGGAGTGGGCCAACACTCAGTCTCCTGCCCAACGCTGTTGCTTGCGCATGCCTGTGCTGGCGTACGCCCCCCTATGACGCCCTTCGGGACATGGTCACTAGGGGACGTGGGAGCTGCAAAAGGTGTTGACTCCAGGCGCATGAGCAGCACAGTGACGTATGGCACACGAGACATGGGTCTGCGCAGAGTTGCCAGCATATGAGGCTAGCCAGCTGGCCTTCTTGGTGGTTGATCCAGCCAGGCACATGCATTCAATGCAATATTCCTTGGTTTCGCTGGCAAGCTTTGTTCTCTAATCCCAATTCTTGTCATACAATTAGTCTTCCGTTTGGGAGGAAGGCCATCAATCTTGGCAAGCAGTGACCACATTGTCACCTGTCTTCTATCCGCAAGTGCACATCCATAACTTCTAGCCACCTCCAGTATCGTCCCTTGCAAGAGTCAATGGCTTCCAGTTTTGTCCATTGACCCCCTTCTACCCCCTTATGCCGACCCACCAGCCCCTTCCCCCTTACTCTCCGTAGTTCCCTACCCCCCCACCCTTTCAACCCCCTAACCATTAACCCCTACCGACTGCTGCAATCCCCTGACCTCCCTCGTCCCCCCGCGCAGTACCTGGGCATGCCAGAGGCCACGGCGGCAGCCACACGCGGCGGTTGGCTGCACACGGGCGACCTTGCGGTGACCGATGCAGATGGTGGCATAAAGGTGATGGGTCGCGTGGGTGAGCGACAGATGGCGCTCGTTCGAGGTGGCTTCCTGCGGGAGCTCGAAGACGCCATGTACGAGCACGACGGGGTGCGGCATGCGGTGGCCGTGGAGGACGCCAGCGGCAAGGGCGTGGTGGTCTATGTGGAGCTGCACACAGTGGCTAGGGCGACCGTCACCGCAAAGGAGCTGCGGGATTTCGTGGCAAGACCCGAGGCGGGGATACCAGCGGGGTTGATACCGGCGCATGTGCGGCTGCTGAACGCATTCCCCCGCACGTTCAGGTGAGAAGGGGGGGGGAGATGTAGCCAGGTGTGGGTGGGTGGGTGGGTGGGTGGGTGGGTGGGTGGGTGGGTGGGTGGGTGGGTGGGTGGGTGGGTGGGTGGGTGGGTGGGTGGGTGGGTGGGTGGGCGGGCGGGCGGGCGGGCGGGCGGGCGGGCGGGCGGGCGGGCGGGCGGGCGGGCGGGCGGGCGGGCGGCGCGGCGGGCGGGCGGGCGGGCGGGCGGGCGGGCGGGCGGGCGGGCGGGCGGGCGGGCGGGCGGGCGGCGGGCGGGCGGCGGGCGGCGGGCGGGCGGGCGGGCGGGCGGGCGGGCGGCGGGCGGGCGGGCGGGCGGGCGGCGGGCGGGCGGCGGGCGGGCGGGCGGGCGGGCGGGCGGGCGGGCGGGCGGGCGGGCGGCGGGCGGGCGGGCGGGCGGGCGGGCGGGCGGGCGGGCGGGCGGGCGGGCGGGCGGGCGGGCGGGCGGGCGGGCGGGCGGGCGGCGGGCGGCGGGCGGGCGGGCGGGCGGGCGGGCGGGCGGGCGGTGGGTGGGTGGGTGGGTGGGTGGGTGGGTGGGTGGGTGGGTGGGTGGGTGGGTGGGTGGGGATATATCCAGGTAGGGTGTGGGGGGGTCCAGGCGAGAGGGGGAGGGACGTTTGTTCTGTTGAGCCGTTCTGTGCTCCGCACGCTCTCCAGACGTTGACAGCTGATTTTGACAAGGTTTCAGGACAAGTAAGCAGCGGTACAGCGTTCAGGTGAGGGGGGCAGGGGGGGGGGGGGCATTGTTCCTGTGATTGTGTGAGTTGTGGACATACGTTTAGGTTGAGGAAGGGACTCAGAATGATTATCGGGATGTTGCGCCGCTATCGCCAATTCAAGCAACAAATTATTAGGTAATGGCATATGTACATTTTAAAGAGCATACGCATGGCTGTATCAGTCATGGAGATGGGATGCCTTTTCGCCGCATAGCTCAAAGCCTCACATGGGTAGAGGAGGAAATGTGAAACTCACTGCACGGTCACGTTTGTTCAAACTTGGTGTAATGGCGGCTGCTTTTTCCTGGAATGGCCCGGATGGCCAGTGAATTGTTTTGCCTGAAGCTCATTGCCATAGCTTTTTCACTCAGGTTACTGACTTTAAAAGGCATGCTTTCGTTGTCACAGGGCACTAGTCATTGGGCAGATTGGTGCGCATGCAGGTGTGCTAGCTAGCCACCTGATTACCCTGTACATGGAAAAGATAAGAGAAGCATCAAGCAACTTGCCAAGGGCTCCTTCATGGGGGACTGCTACAGTAGGTCCAGGATAGGGCTTGGAACTGGTTGAAACACGTTGCTGGCACCTGAATTCTTGCTCAATTTCACTGGCGCGTTGTAAGTATAAGGCGTTCGAAGTATAAAGTGGATCCGAGTGAGGTCTCATTTGCATGCTCGCATGGCCGTAGAAAGTGAAAGTTAGGTATCAAGGGTCCAGTGGGGGGTATGTGAGTGCCTTAGCAGGACACCAGAGGGGCCGCAGTCGCGAAGCCTAGTGCAAGCAACTGTCAGTTTATTGGTTGAGCAAGGAAACTGTCCCCATGTGCCACCGTAGGTTCCCCCTATGTTACTATATTTTTACATGCATGTTGCAAGGCTACATGTGTTGCTGGCATTTGTGTTATATGACTCTTTTTAACCACTGCCTTCTAACCTAACCTTGTGGTTTCTCATATCTTTTTCTTGTTGTCTACACGTGCTTGGCATGCCGAGCTGCCAGTGGCAAAGCTGATCGAGCGACATTGGCCTCCATGGATTGGCATGGACCAGGCAGCTGAGAGCTCAAGGTGCAGTGCTGGGTCCGGGTGGCATGCACCAATATTGTGTGCATGCCAGTTTTCAGCTAGGATGAATGAAACACTTTTGTACATATGCTGGTTGTCTCCTTGATATACTGGCCAATTAATTAATTAATTAATTAATTAGAAACATAACTCCGTTGGGAGTATCTGTGGCTCATATCCCTGAGAAGGGGCATATTGCTTTTAATACATTCTGGGCTACTTCATGCAAGGGTGGGAATGTAAGCTACCCTTGCTCTAGGTGCACCAGGGCACCTGCACCCTCATGATCTATCACGCTATGCCCAGCTAAGGGGGAGCATGTCATGTGGGGGAAGATCATCATGGCGATACAAGAGCTAGGGCATGGCTTCTCAGCAGAGAGTGACTCCCTTGTAACAAGCAAAAAATGACTTTGTTGTTACATCCTTTGTTTTGTGAATGTTTGGCTTTTATTTGAGGACTTTTGGATCAGTATTGAGAAAGTTATGAGGTTTCTAAGACGACGGTACTTGGAGCTGAT
The DNA here is from genome assembly GCA_009746045.1 of Mesostigma viride. Taxonomy (NCBI): domain Eukaryota; kingdom Viridiplantae; phylum Streptophyta; class Mesostigmatophyceae; order Mesostigmatales; family Mesostigmataceae; genus Mesostigma; species Mesostigma viride. Next base: position 4,183,254 of record RPFO01000312.1, on the reverse strand, counting down.
ACTTTGTCAACCAACTGATAGGAACCCTCATTGGTCGTGGCCTGATCCACGTAGGGTTGTAGTTTGTTGGCTGATACTACTGATAGGAGCCCTCATTGGTCGTGGCCTGATCCACGTGGGGTTGTAGTTTGTTAGTTGGTACTATTGAGTCTTAAATGCTCCTTTGGGACTTCAGTGCTTACGACAGATTTAGGATCTCATGGAAAGATTCTGCCAGGCTGTGTGTGGTGTTGTTCTGTTCTGTGTGACTAGGATGGATACGAAGATCTTGTATAGAATCCCATGGTTCTGATTGGTTCTCTTCAGGCTAAGGTTGGAGCAAGTTCGACAAGCACGTCGATATCAAGGACGTGGGGTCGCCATTGTTGCTACGTTGGTTTTGATTCACCATGGTATAATAAAGCTTGTCTTTGTTGTCCATCCATAAGAGCCCCTTGGCTATAGACGTCCTTCAGTTCCACAGAGGTCGTCTATACACGAGCTTGTCTTTGTGTCTACAAGGGGTTGTGATTCCCTAAATCACGTGCTGTGGAATTTCCATCTCAACGTTGCTCGGATACTTGAAGTTCTGCGACTCAGGAAAGCAACCCAGGTAAAAGATCTTTCATATTGGACTGTGGATGATGTTGATGATCATTTTTAGTCGTTACATTGGTATCGGGGATCTCTACTTTGGTGTTTCTCTTGAAGTCGCAACCTTCCGGGTAGTACAACGTTGATCAGATGTCTGTCATCCGAGAAGATTCATAGAGTTGCGGAAAACTTACGGTGTTACAGACTGAGACACATCCTGATGTGACTGTCTTGCTCTGTAACACTAGAAGTCAGCCGTAACCGTTGTCTCTACTAGGCAGACGATCGCGACTCCATGTGGAAGTATGAGTAGTTCGAAGACACAATCACCTTTACCCCCTACTAATCAAGGTTTGGGAGATCCGTCATCATCTCTGGAACCCATTGCTAGGGAAGGTGCTGAGACAACTACTCATACTCCACGGCGTCAACTTAATTTCAATCGTACTTCTATGACTGAAGTGAGGCGGGTTACACAATCACCTTCATCCCTACGGAACCAGGTGTGGGCGACTTCTTCTCCTTCACCTCTCCCTAGAAAAGGGTGTTGCATAAGCCATTATTAACGCACCACTAAGTCACCGTCCCTTTCTTTAAATTCGTGCAATATTTCATTGACAAGCGTCCTTACTTACGGGCTTTCGGCTGGCTGGCCGCATCGTGCTGAAGTCCGACCACCGCCCTGTCTGTCGTGGCTGCTGACGCCGCAGTCTCTGCCTAGCTCCAAACATCTTTATATATCGGCATTACGCAAGTGTTGCTACGTTTCGAGCAGGGCATGCGGAGTGTTGGGCCAGTAGCTCAGCAGGTCCGGCTCCAGAATCCTGCTAGGAGCTGTCTTTTTTCCCTGCAGGCTCTGTTTTCGGCCAGGCTGACATGGCGCTACGGGTTATGGCTGAGCCGACGCAATGTTGCTGCCGACGGCACCTATCACCCGGTTTCCGGGTTGCGGCTGCACGCACGACCACCACCGCGACCGCCTGACGACGTCGCCGTCTAAGGTTGTTTTTTTTCCCGGTGCTGCTTTTCTTTGACGACATTTTTACGGTGTGGCTCAGGTTACACCTCGTGTCTTTTGAGGGTGGCTCCGGATGAGCGGACAGTAGGGATTCATGGCTGCCTTTTTACGCAAGGTTCCTTTTGCACTCACTTGACAATCTTTCAGGATCCTTTTCTTCGGTGCATGGGCAGCCTACCCTTGCTGTTTAAGGACTGTGGCACGTCCTTAATTCACGCGTCGCCAAACATTTGTTTCAGTTGTGGGGGAAACTCTTCCTTTTCTTGTTGAGCATCATGACAGTGGAGGCGTTCTAGGTTGAGCTTTGGTTCCTCCCACGTGTATGGTGGTTTGGTTTTGGTGGGGAGGAGAACAACGGCATTTGTGTTGTTCCCACTAGCATCATGGTACTATGGGTAGGGCGAGCTCCCTAGGAGTTGTCCAGATTGGTGGCAGCTACGTCTGGTTACCCTGAGCAATTTTTTGCGGGGGAGTGGACATCCTGGATGTCTGCAATGTAATTTCCAGACGGCATCACACATGCCAGGGCAGAACAACAGCATTTACGGGGTTTCCACTATCATACTGGGACAGCTGTGTCTAGTTACCCTGAGAAAATTTCTGCGGGGGAGTGGATATCCCAGGTCTGCCAAAAGGGTGCCAGATGCTATCATGGAGGCGTATGGCATGGTAGATGCCACCACATCAGGGGACATCGGGATACCTGCAGTGGGTTGTCCCCTAGAGGGTATCACACGTGCACCCATGAGTTGCCAGGTGTCTCTTGCATGGGTTGCCCACTTGCTAGACGGTGTCCTTTGACACATGTTCCCAGAGGGGGTGGACCACTTGCTTGACAATGTCCCTTTACAAGTGGGGTGTGGGTCACTTGCCAGTTGGGGCCCTTACCTGCGCCAGACCATTGTGACCACGCATTTACTTCTCCCAGGACAGGATGGTTACCACTGCTTGTTGGCAGATGGTCCCTGTTGGGCCTAGGAGGTGCACTAGGACAGCAAGTATGGACACCAGGGCTGCTGTCATAGTTCTTATCTGTGAATATATCTGATATAGTTCTCAGATCAGAATTTTTGACACTGGTCAAGGCGTTTTTAGGCCCATTTTTTCGATTTTTGGGCAATTCTGCTGGCTGTTGGACAACCTCAGGCCCTTGTGTTCCTCCGGCTTAGGAGTTCTGGCTACCTGGCACTTGGTAGTAGCCCTGTTCGAGTCTGCTATCTTAATAGGTTGGCAGTCTGTGGCTTGCCTACTAGGCAGTTTTCTGAGTGCCATAGTGAAGAGTGCTGGCTCCTTCCTGCAGCCTGATTGACGTTTAGTCCGGGCAGTTGACAGCATGTGGTCCTTCTTCCAAGCAGCTTCTGGAGCCAGGCTCATTGGTGTCCGTCCCAGGCCTCCATAAAGCAGCTTAGTCACTTCCCCATAGCGTGATCGGCGCAAGCAGCTAGTCTTGGTTGTACAGTCAGGCAACAGCTGTGTTGGATACCCACATGTGGGGGTGGTCCAACGCTGATTGGGCGTGGTGGCAGTAGCCTCTTGGGGGCTTGAGGCCAGTGGGGGATTGGAAACATGTCTATGGCGGGCATGGTGCATGGAGGCTACGTTGGAGAGTACCCTGGTAGTGGACTAGTGCTGTTGGTGGCAACTGCAAGCACTCATGGTGACGAGCGCCAGCACTCCTGGTGGCGACTACCAGCACTCATGGTGGGGCCTGAGAGCACTCGTGGTGGCGACTGCAAGCACTGCATGGTGGCCGCTGGCGACTCTGGTGACTTGGGGACGCCCAAGTGACGAGTATCTGTAATGCTGGTGCCTGCTCCTGACGCAGTGCTGGGTCCTGCCTGCTGGTGGACATCAAGCCAGCCTTGTGCAGATGAGTAACCTCCTACCCTTGCTTTGCCCTGCTATGGACTTATTCTTGCTTGCATGGTGCCAGGATGGCTTGTTGTCTTGATAGTACACCATCCGCCCTTGAGCTGATTGCTTGCACAGCATGATGGTTGTATGAATGGGACTGCTTGCACGGGGGGTCTGGCATCATGTTTGCGTGGGTAGGATGTCCTTGTTGGTTGGATGATGGGCGGGATCAACGGAGCTACAACTGTGGGGCAGGATGGAATCTTTGGCATGACAGTGATGACAATGATGCCCACTCCGTTGACTCTTAATTGAGGAGTTGGACTACTTGGTGCTGGGCGGGGGCTCACATGGCTTAGAGGTGTGGGTTAGTTGGGGGACCCATTCAGCCCTCTACCACCCTTACAACCTGCCTCATGTGCATCAGTATCCGTGGTACACTGACATTAATACCATTTGGCAGTCTACGTGGTCCACGGACATGGATACTACTTTCCATGCTTTGACTAGGGGGACATGGTTCAGTCTACTTGCTAGGGCCCTGCCAAGCTGAGGGTGTATCTGTTTGATGACTGATGGCCTCATCCAGCATACCCTTACGCTGCCCTACTTGTGCAACCTTGTCTTGGGCTCCTTCGATCCTAATGCCCACATTACCTTGCATGGTAGTGCCACCTGGATGGATGCGGGGAGTGATTTTTGTTGCTGGGGCCCTGCCAAGCTTGGGCACATCAGTTGGCTGATTGGTGATTGCTTTCAGTCTGCTCTCAAGCTGCCTTGTATGCAACTCTGTCTTGGATGCTGTAGTTCCCACCCCATCTTTAGTCATGAGGTGCATAGGACGTCTTAATAGAGCGACCCTGCAGGCCACCAGTGGTTTAGTGGGCTGAGAGACTTGCCTCCCCCACCCTTCTCTGGTTGGCTGGGCCTCTGTCTTCATGCGTATCCCATGGCGTTTGTTCCTGCTAGGTCATGCTGTCAATCTTGGGAAGCTGATACCAGGATTATTACAGCTTATTCTACGCAGAGGGGTGGAATTATTAGGCATGCTGGTAGTCTCCAGTTTACCAGTTATGCTGAGGGGGATTTGTGTGGGGAGCAGGGCGTGCAGGGGATTGGGCTGCACCTAGCCCTTGCATGGGGGTAGCGTGTGCTACGATTTACAAGTTGGGGCATACCGTTCATAATGCTGGTGAGGCATTACTGATCTTCTGCTATCCCTCTCAAGGCTGTGGATAGTTTTCCCAGGCATCTTATGGAGAAATAGTGTGCCTTGTGATTATCATAGGCCACTGGCTATGGGTTTGAGTGTACTAGCTACTAAGGAGATGTGGCTTTACCTCACTCTCACTCCTTTGGTGCGACTGGAGGGGGGGAATTTTGTTCTGGTGGGGAGGAGATCTGTGAGGATCATAGCGTGGATTCACCCTGGGATTTCAGTTCATCCTGTCGGGCTCACCTCATAGATCCCTGACTATGTGGTATCCTGGTTTCGCTGGCCATCGGTGGGCTATTTTGGCTGTGCTTTGTGGCACCTCCCCAACCTGCTGGCGGGTACCCACTGGTGACAACCCTGTCCACGGCCTCTCTTCATCATGGGTGTACTTCTGAGATACCCTTGATCTTCCTGAGGCGACCCTGTTGGCGACGTCTTCCTGCTGGATTGCTCCTGCCTCTTGGTGACTGCACTTCCACCTGGGGCGCTGTTGACGTTTCCTCGTTCCAGTTTGCGTGGACTGACGGGTGTCAGCAGGCCTTGGACTTGCTGCAGCAGAAGCTCACGCCAGCCCCTGTGTTAGGATTGAGCATTCTTGGAATCCACCCAGCCTGCTATGACCTGTTGGTGATCTGAGGGAGGTCCCCAGTTGGGATGGATTGGGGATTTATTATGGCTCGGTTACCTGCCACTCTGTTGTGGTGATACAGCATCTGTCCCTGACTACCTCTTCCCTTGAGAAGGGCTGGAATCTTTGGGTGTGCTGTGGTGACTAGCTTTGATGAGCCTTGGACCCTGGCAGCCCAGTTAGTTTTGTGGGGTTCGCTGTATAGAGGGTTAGCCTTGCTACATGACACTCTGCTTCCTGCCCTGATCAAGCAGTGAGAGTTGTCAGTATTTCGTGGCATGGATCCCTGTGGATGACCCGTTATCCCTGGGAATGTCAGGCTTGTCTTTCACCCGTGGACTCTAGCTGAGGGAGGGTGGTGTCCCAGAACATGGAGTGGCCTCGCCTTGTTTGGCTTAGGTGCCTTGATCCTGTTTACTCCTTCTTGGATTCATGTGGACTCATTGAATCCGACGGGGATCTGAGTTGAGTGGGATGGACTCTGGTGGGAGTTTGGTTGGACTAAGCTGAGATGACATCCAGATTTTGGTGACCAGTTTCTGAGGATGGTTGAGGGGATCTGAGCTTGGATGGCACATGGAGAGTGACTTCTGTGTTGTACCCTCGACATATGGAGTGGTTCACCTAGGGCTTGATTCCTGGTATGATTAAGACACGTGGGTCATGTTCTGCATGCACGTCTTCGTGTACCAGACCAATAGTATATACCTGGAGGTTTCTACCTTGGTGCTGCTGAGTGGCCTATGTGGATCATAGGAACTGCACGGGCCCCTGTGACCACTATGAGACTTTGGCCAAGGCGTTGGCTGCACTCAACAGAGAGGAGGGGGAGGTGAGCTCTGAAGGCTATGTGGAGGAGGTCCTATCTCAGCTGCACACAAGCCTGTATGAGAGTGGCTCCCCTTTTTGTGGCTCATCTGCTGCGTAGGATGTATGCATTGTCACCAGGACCTGAGATTGACATGAGGCCTGCTGAGGGGCCGGTCATGCTGGCAGCCTTACCTGAGGCCTTGAAGGAGGCATTTACTCAGTTGCAGCCAGTGAGTATGGGAGAGGCTTCCTACATGGAGCTGTTGGAGTTTTCAGTTCAGAAGGGTGCCTTTGATTTGGTTCCTTCTTCCTCCAGCTCTGCCAGAAGGTGTTTTCCTTTGGAGACTTCTAACCTCTTTTGCCATCCAGGGTTGCCCAAGTACACTGTGGAACTTAAGATCCGTCAGACGCCACTAAGGGTGCTGGTGCCTCTGATAGGTGCTAAGTGGTCGGTGGTCAAGACCTTTCTGCAGTTCTGGTGGGCGTACAGATCATGGGTGAGCAGGCACAAGACGTCCTCTACTTGGGTGATGGACCCTGAGAGTCAGTCTGTGGTGCTCTTCTCCTATCCAGGGGCATGCCTTCGCTATGCTGCCCAGATGGTGGCAGGAGCTGCTGAGACTTGCGTGGTGTTGCAGGTCAGCAGGGACTGGCCAGAGTTGGCCCACATGGTGGAGCAGTTTCCCATGGGTGGACTCAAGGGCAAGGATGGCCTGAATGGGGATTGGTATAGCCTGTGAGGAACAGGGCTGAGAAGGAAAGGGGGCTTTGGATTGTGGTGTGAGGGGGGGATTCCAGGATGGATGATGGGGGGGCTCCAGTCCAGTTCTGATGTTCCAGTCCAGAGTTCCAGGTTCCAGGATGCTGAATGGAAGACCTTGTATTATGAGATGTGTTTATCTGGATTTATAGTAGATAAGGTAGTGACTTGTCTGCTGTAGAAACCTGTGACTAGATGTTTATGAGATAGGAGGCCCTGTTTCCAGGGATGTAAAAACCCATCTGCTTTTCCCAAGAGATGGTGGATTTCTGTTCAATGTTCCTCTGCCTTCAAGAGTTGGCTATTGGACCTGGGAGGTCCAGTTTTGAGGGGGAGATATGTAACAAGCAAAAATGACTTTGTTGTTACATCCTTTGTTTTGTGAATGTTTGGCTTTTATTTGAGGACTTTTGGATCAGTATTGAGAAAGTTATGAGGTTTCTAAGACGACGGTACTTGGAGCTGATACTTTGTCAACCAACTGATAGGAACCCTCATTGGTCGTGGCCTGATCCACGTAGGGTTGTAGTTTGTTGGCTGATACTACTGATAGGAGCCCTCATTGGTCGTGGCCTGATCCACGTGGGGTTGTAGTTTGTTAGTTGGTACTATTGAGTCTTAAATGCTCCTTTGGGACTTCAGTGCTTACGACAGATTTAGGATCTCATGGAAAGATTCTGCCAGGCTGTGTGTGGTGTTGTTCTGTTCTGTGTGACTAGGATGGATACGAAGATCTTGTATAGAATCCCATGGTTCTGATTGGTTCTCTTCAGGCTAACCCCTAAATGGTCTGAGATCCTGCCGATAAATCGGCTGGATCTTCACAATTTTGCAAACCAGATGCCATCCAACCTACCCATATCCAATGGCTGTCCTTGGGGGCCAAGCATGTCCATGAGTTGCCCTTCGGGTTGGTATATCACAACCTCACATATATGCAGGGTAGGCCATGTATAACTGCCGTCAAAGTCAGGGGGGTCAAGACGCGCGTTTTCATTTTTGGTAGAATGTGCATTTTGAATTATGTTATAAGACCTAGGCACCTACCACTTCAGGGATGATAAACGTTTAGTTGCTGAACAGTTTGAGCCATTGGGGTCATCATTTGGGTGGGTATACCAGCAGTTACACCCAGTACAGCCCATAGGGGTACCGTTGGTAAAAAGCAACCAAGGGGGTAGGGGTGGGCATACTACCTACTAATATGGCCACCAACCATGCCAAACAATACATTTCCCTTCCACAATGATGGGGAAACATAACTGCATCATCACACTGCCCTTACATGGCACCTATGTGCAGGTGCTACCTTGTCCATGCACGTAGGTAACGTGGTACGGATACCCTACGCAAGGCATGCATTCTAGGAGGCAGCCACCAACAAACTAGTGATGTTGAGCCTATTTCAGCCTGCCCTAGCAAGGATAAACTAGGCCTAAGCTGCTATAGCTTGCCAGGTGATGGCCAGCACACCTGGTGGCACATGCTGTCAATGGGAAGCTTTTACTCACCAGTTACGTGCTTGATGATGCCACAGCGACCAGCCAACTGCCTCACACTCATGCAATATGTGTATGGGAAATGTATAACAAACATATATGGAGGTATTCAAACCCATACAGCCTCTAAAACTTATCACCATCACCCTGTGGCAGGTCAACTGACTGAGGGAAGCATCTAAGAAGGGTGTTTTAGAAAGGGGCCAGGCCAGGGTCAAGAAAGAGCATGAATAATGCAAAAAGAATGTGCTACACAAGCTAGAACGTATATATAAACGTCAAACATCGATAAGAAAACGATGCTTAAGCTTTACCAGGCATGGATGGCGTTACCTTGGCCCAGGCGGTGGCCGCAAAATGGCGCATTTCGGCACACCAAAGTTGTGCAGCATGGTCGCTGGATTCGGCGATTTCTGGCCACCCTTGCACGTTTACGACTACTATGTATCATAAAAAGTATAAAGAAACCGATATATCCTTTAAAATACGCCGGAAAGGTATTGCTGTCAACGTTTCTATCGTCCGGCCTGATCGCAGTTTTTTCCAGCAAGAACGCTGCCGACACCTATCAAAGGGCATTCCCGCGAACCAGAAATTGGCCTGTATGATCTTTAGGACGTATAAAATCAATATCCTAAGTTTGGTCAGAAAATTCGAACGAAAACGTAAATGCCATGCGTGGGCGCAAGCCGCCATGGCCAGGTCGTCGTTTTCCGGAATGCACGTTGTACGTGAAAAAGTACCCTGACCCCTTGTACTTTGACCGGCCAGAACACCTCTATAACTTTGTCAGAAGTATGCAAACCCATATACCATGCTTTAGAGTATTTTATAAACTTTCGATCTTCTCAGCTAAACGTTTCCTAATTCTCAATAGTTTTCGCGGCATTTGGTCGCCCGAGAAGGGGCCGATGCATCGGCTGGAACTCGATTTTTGGCGGAAAATCGGCCGCAAGACCATTTAGGGGCTAAGGTTGGAGCAAGTTCGACAAGCACGTCGATATCAAGGACGTGGGGTCGCCATTGTTGCTACGTTGGTTTTGATTCACCATGGTATAATAAAGCTTGTCTTTGTTGTCCATCCATAAGAGCCCCTTGGCTATAGACGTCCTTCAGTTCCACAGAGGTCGTCTATACACGAGCTTGTCTTTGTGTCTACAAGGGGTTGTGATTCCCTAAATCACGTGCTGTGGAATCTCCATCTCAACGTTGCTCGGATACTTGAAGTTCTGCGACTCAGGAAAGCAACCCAGGTAAAAGATCTTTCATATTGGACTATGGATGATGTTGATGATCATTTTTAGTCGTTACATCCCTGCATGGGCACGTACTGCTTAATAAAATAAAGCTAGGCATCATCTGGAGGGTGGCTCATCATAGGCACACATGTACATGACTAAAAATGCTAGGCCTCAGCTGGTATAGTGCCTGTAGTAGGCGGGCATGTACAAGGCCACTGTCTAACTATTCTACACTACTGCTGTTGTATTCCCCTAGGCTGGGGCTTCTGGAGTCGCTGGGGCCGCGGTACGTGGTCGAGGGGGATACTGGCCAAGACTCATGGATTATTATGTGCATATGATCGCTTGATAGCCCTAATTACCTAAGCACTAGAGAGGCCGGCTGTATGATGAAGGCCAATTACATCTCATGCCAGTTGTACATGATTGTACCATGTAAACAGGTTGAGTTTGTCACAGTACAGTGGCAAAAGTTCTGAACGTTGGTCACAGTACAGTAGCATGAAAGTTTTGAAGACCGTGACCATGAGACATACCGTGGCCCCCCCGCAGGGCTGCGACCTGCTCAGCCGGGCAGGCACCTCCTCATATGATACGCACGTAGAACGGGCCCAGCAATGCTAGCTAGACGCCGCAAGGTCCGCACTCGAGGAGCAGCTAGTAGAGGATGTGGGGGGGGCCTAGGTCTCTCCGTGATCGACTTGGAAAAAGATTATGGACAAAGCCAAGTGCAGGCTCAGGTTATATATATGACAATGGCCCCCCGCCACGCGGGGAAGCCGCGTGCTTGCAAGCTAGCGCGGGAAGCATGCTCGGCCCAACCCCAAGGATCTGGCTCGCTCGATCTAGATAGAAGAGGTAGAATAGATATGAATTGAATTGAATTGAATTGTAACATAACTCCGTTGGGAGAATATGTAGCACATATCCCTGAGAAGGGGCATATGGCTTTAAATACATTCTAGGCTACTTCCTGCAAGAGTGGAATGTAAGCAACACTTGCTCTAAGTGCCTTAATAAGGGCACCGGCACCACCATGCTGTCTCAGGTTCAATCCAGCCGGAAGGGGATCCTGGCACGGGGGAGGAAGATCATCATGGCTATACAAGGGCTAGCTAGGGCATGGCTTCTCGACAGAGAGCATCTCTCTGCATAGGCATTAATTAATTAATTAATTAATAGACACGTGACTGCGTCACGTGAGCATAAGTCCTCAGTGGGAGGGGAACATGGGATGGAATGGATGGTATAAGCTATCTAGGTCCTAGTTACAGGGGTGTGGGCACCGCGGCCCGAATCGCTATGAATGCCATACTTGGTCACACGCGGAGCCCCCACAGGCTTGGGGGTGGTCTCCTTCATCACTACTTGCCATCTATCCTTGCGCACCATCTGCCTCCATATTACAGACAAACCAGGAGGCTGCCCGGGGGTGAGCCCGTCACGTCTAGTGTAGCACATGTCCATGCCGAGTCTATCACGAAAAGTCCACGGGTGGCGGCCCTGCCGCGCGCGGCCGGGGGCACGCCAGGTGAGGACATATCGCCCAGGCTGGGCGGGCTTGGTGCCAGCTAGTCTATCTGATGTATCTACCTGATCTGTGCGGGCCAGGTGCCCGGCTAGGCCCAGGCGCCTGTGCCTAATAATGTGGGAAACATAGGGCAAATCAGCGTACAAATCCTCATTACTAATGTGCAAACCAAAGGGGATGTTAAGGGCCTTGCGCAGCATCTTGGTGACGGCGCCGTCGAGTCGTTGCTCCAGCTCCTGCATCAGTGTCCACGTCTCGGCGCCGTAGGTCAGGATCGTCAGAATGACGACCTTGAAGAGGTCACGCTTGACGATCCGGGGTAGGGCGGGGTTGCTCCACCAGCGGCGGTGGTCATGGAGGTGCGCCCACGCCATGCCGATCCGTGTCGTCATGTCGTCCTCGCAGTCAGGAAGCCAACTGCCGAGCAGCTTGAAGCGGCCTGAAGTAGGGTAGTTGACCTCGGCATCGTCTAAGAGGCGGAGTGTGGGTGGGGGCCCTGCCATGCCGAGGGCCAGGGCCTCCGTTTTGGGGCTGATTTCTAGACCAACCGCCCGAGCCTCGAGCGCCAGGCAGTCCAGCCAAAGTTGGGCAGACTCCGGCTTCTCGATGAGCGTGATGTCGTCGGCATAAATGAGGTCAGCTAGTAAATTCTGCTTGTTAGTCGGCCCCCCTTCCCCAAGCTCGTTCGTGATCGCTAGGCCAGGGGCACGGCCTGCAATGCTAGCAAAGCGAGCACGTGCCTGGCGCATAACATAATCCACTACAATACTGCATAGGCATAGCATAGCTAAATTCTTAATGCAACATCCATGGGGGTCCCATTATAGGCATGGCTTGGCTAAATTCTGAAGGCAGCATCCATGGGGGCCATTATGGGCGCACATGCGCGGGGGCCACATGCTAGGCTAAGCCTTACTAATCTACACTACTGGTATATATATTCCTAGTCGCTCTTCCCATGGCCCCCCCATTCGCCTTGGCTCCCAGCCACTACTCGGTGGCGCTCCGGCACCAGCTATTTGCCCCGCAGCCTCTTGTTCCGGCCGGGCGGCCTTGTGGTAGCTGTGGGCAGCCGCTGGATCCCACGGGGACTCACTACCTTGCCTGCATGGGGGGCCAACAGAATCAGAATTGGTATTTGTATTTGCACACTGTCCTCCTGACGGTGGTGCTCGCCATGATTCGGTCGGTTTTCCCCCACGCGAACATCCGGTCCGAGGATGCGGATGGCGCTGCCTTCTATTCCCCCAACCACCGGCCTGACATCGTGGTGCTGGACTTTGAGGGGGGTGGCCGGCATCTGCTTATTGACGTTTCGGTGGCGCGGCCCTTGGCTAGTTAGCCACGTGGCTGGGGCCTCCCTCACGGCAGGTTACACGGCGGACCGGGCGGAGCGGGCCAAGCTCCTGGCCTACGGCGACGTCGGGCACCATCGTGTGGTGCCCTTTGTCCTGGAGGAGTTTGGGGCCATGGGGCCCCTGACCTCCGCCTTCTTCAAGGAGTGTTGCCGGCTCCGGGAGGACCGGCTGGACCTGGAGGGCCAGCGGGCCCCATGGTCGGCGCGGACCTGGACGTCATATTGGCGTCAGCGCTTGTCGGTGGCGCTGACTCGGGCCATGGCTGACATCATGCTCCGCCGTACGCGGGCTGATTTTGCGGTGCAGCAGGGCTATTAGGTTCCTCCCGTTAGGCGTTTCCATTGGTCTTATCGTAGTATAGAGCTTTGACATGGCTCTGTATTCTGATCAGAGCTTTGACAGTATAGAGCTTTGACATGGCTCTGTATATAGGTTTATAGCTGGGCGTTTGCTTTGGTTTGAGTGATTTCACTCTGCTGTAAGTAATTATATTTTTAATATATATTCCTAGTCTGAGGTGGCAGGAGCCTGGGGCTGCCAGGGCTTGTGGTCAACGTGGATGACCGCCCCCCTCCAGTATACCGGCTTCCCCCTTGCGCTCTGCCGGAGCTGAAGGTAGGTCGGCCATATAGCTCGCGTCGGGCCGCTGTTGCTGGGCCAGGCCGTCAAGTCGTCGTCCAGCGTGAAGCGAGTCTCCGAGAGCTTCTTGCGGCATTTAAGGAACGCCAGCTTGTCCGCCATGTACTTAAAGGTGAGGAGCACGGGTGCCGAGCCAGCCTTCCGCCCCCGCGCGCGGGGGAGGCGGACAGCCGACATGTCCAGCTCACCATTGAGTAACATGGGGGCAAAAATGGCGCGCTTAAATGCCCGCCTCAAGAAGGCTCGTGGAGGTCTCACCTGCCGGTTGGTTGAAGTGCTTGACGATGACATTGTGGCTTCGCCGGGCGATGTCGGCTTCCTCGCGAAGGTCGAGGGCTTGTTGCTTGAGTTGTGCCGAGATATTAATTAATTAATTAATTAAACTCGTGCTCCCGTTGGGGAGTCACGGAGCACCGAAGTGCTTTTAACTCTTAAACCGTTCTCGCGCCGTTTTCGTGGTACCAGTTGAAGTCCTACCACTCTAACGGACTGAGTTTGTGCGCCTACCAGGCGCCGCGCCAATAATAATTTAACGGTCAAACCTGGGGGGATCGAAAGATCTAGACGTCAGCTTTCCGTAGAGCACTTCAGACCGTACTTTGGACACCTGGCCAGGGAGAAATGCTTGAGCAAAGTTAGGGGGGTACCATGGTCCAACGGGACCGACGTGCAGGAAAAATATTGACGCGCACGGCTATGGCGGTGCAAAGAACTGACTGGTACGAGAGAATGGCTTGACGTATTGGACTCAAATTTTGTAGGCATGATTCTTAGATCCTAAAAATTGAATATCCCTAGCCATGGAAGGTTCGGAGGTACGTAGATGGGTCTCGGGGTGCTGGTCGGCGCAGCAAATGACGTTAGCGGCCAGGCAGTGATGGTGCGAGTGCTGCATGTTGCTAGGCCGAATTTTCCCAGACATCTGCGCATCGATCAATTTAGTACGTTGTTCCCAACAAGATTTATTAGCATTGGCAGCCAGTAAAGGCTCGAGGCTACGTCCATTACTCTGGCGTGCTGGCTCGCGCAAGAAAGGTAATCTGCTGTACCGACCTGGTACGTTCTAGCCTCCAAGCGTGTTCTATTAGCCGTATATAGTTGTATTATCGTTTAAAGCTAATATCAGAGTTATTACCGAGGGGTTGTGATTGTCTTTTTGTTGTTTTGCTGCCTCTACGCATCGGCTTGTCATGGTTGGGGAATACCATCAGGTCAAGCAGATTTTGGACCATGTTTGGTCACCGTTAGCTGATGCTGCAACGGAAATAGCGAGGTAACGATTGTTATCGGTCACTAATATGGTAACGTTGATTACCCAATGCTTTTCCTTGGTCAAGCACCCCGAGACAAGTTCTTTTCTGACCAGTGTTAGGCGTGGCTTCTTGTTTTGCTGGCCAACGCCCACCTTCTTGTTTTGCATCCATTGCATGTGAAAATCGTGGAGATACCCATAACCTGTTTGCATGGGAGCATTATACCAACTTATTCCTATTGTTTTATTCATTGTTTCCAAGAACATAGAGGTGTTTTGTCGTTCATTGGGTGTGTTAGTGATGTAGCTCCTTGCCACCCTTTGTACGCGCGCTTTAGGCCTTGATATGAGCCTTACACCTATTGTATAGCATGAGCTTGTGTCTTATATGCTGGACATGGTGTTGGCATTGCTTTTGTGGCCATCTAGTTGTTGTTTTGTGCCACTTTGGGATAGGAAACCTATACGGCAGTTCTAGCAACCGTCCCAAAATAGCTTGCACCGTTATAACGGTCTGAGCTATTTTGGGCTGTTTGCTAGCTAGCATGTGCAGTTCTGTGACATTTCATGCTGTGAATGCATTGATGGCATGCCTGTGATTCTAATAAACTGCCTTTAAAAGGCCAGGGCCACCTGATTTGTGTAAATGGTCTATAATGCATTATATATGTCTCCAACCCCATGTGCACCGTACCCCCCCGGGGGGGGTGCTATTTATAGCATGCATGGGGCATAGATATGTGACCAACCAAATTTCCCAAACATTATTTGATATAAAAGCATGCTTGGTTCCAAGGGTGGGCCAGAAAATGTTATTTGGCTAGTTACTCTCAGGCGCACAAAGATACCCAAACTCAGTCCGTTTCGGTGGTTCCAGTCCAGACGGTTGAAGAGTTAATCCCTGTGTGTGCACTACAGGAGAAAGGGCAGAGACCCCCAGTCTCCTTCATGCCAAAGGCATGCCACAGCTGCAATCGGGCGCGGCTAGCTAAAAGGACAGGCTAACGATCCGGCAAACTGTGGGTGCAATAAGACCCATGTGAGCATATCATAGCAAGGAGCGTGGGCAAGTAATCTGAACATAGCCGAGATATGGTGGAGGTGGTGGAGGTGGTGTGCTGTCGGGCAAGTCCGCCCAGGTGGAGGGAGCATCGCCGGCCGGGCCAGCAGGCGCCGGCTGGGCGGCGATGTCCTTCACCGCCTGGGCGGTGAGGCCGGCGGTGTCATGCAAGCTCTCAAGGGCGGTGGCGGTGGCTTGAAGGCGGTGGTCGAGGTCGAGGAGCTGGGCTTTGATGTCGGCAGTGGAGGCGGAAATGGACTGTGGCGGTGAGGTGAGGAAGTTCAGCAGCCAGCGGGCCACCCATTGCTGCGACGTCAGCAGCACTGAAGGGCCGGGGGTCACGTGCTGCTGAAAGGCTTCCATGAGGATGGAACGGAGGGTGGGGGCGGAGATGGATGGAGCCCAGATCTCGCCGTCAGAGCGCTGGAGAAGGGAGTTGAGGGTGGTATGCTGGATTTGAGGGCGAGGGCACCCGAACAGCAGGCGGATGTCGTTCCATCGGCGGCCGTCCGGGAGGAGGAGGCGATTGTTGTCGTGGAGATGGAGGCACAGGTCGTAAAGCGAGGCGTAGTCCCCGAAGAAGATGCAGTGCAGAGCATCGGCCGGAGACATGTTGGTCCAGTCATGATCATCGACTTGGAAAGGTTGGAGCCGACAGCGCGGTTCCGAGGGGCGTGAAGACCCTCCTGTTTTGTCGGCGGAGCGGGCGCGTTTAGGGTCAGGCGATGCCGATGGCGAGGCATGGAGCCCGGGAGGCGAGAATAGATATGAAGTGATAGATATAATAGATTTCTGGCCTGCGCTGGTTGTCTCCTTGATAATAGACCTGTACCTAGGATTGTGTGCACCCATCCATCCATGACAGGCTCCCCATGACAGGCTCCCCCTTCGCTGGGCATATAGCTTGAAGCCATAATTTCAATGCACAAGGATACACATTTCCATCACCATTCATCTTCATCATCCTGAACGACTCGAAAACGCGGAAAAGATAACGGCAGGCTCGAGCTACCATGGTCCGGATTCTCCCGATTTCTGGCCTGCGCTGGTTGTCTCTTTGATATAGCTTGAAGATCATGGGGATGCACGTGCCCTGGTGCACCTAGAGCAAGGGTCCTTTACATCCCCACCCTTGCAGGAAGTAGCTTAGGATGTATGATAGGCCATATGCCCCCTCTCAAGGGCTATGTGCTACATATACTCCCAACGGAGTTATGAACATTACAATTCAATTCAATTCAATCCATCCATCCCTCGGGGTTAATGCTTGATCCGGGACTCCCCAATAACGGGAGCACGGGCTAGTTTTATTAATTAATTAATTAAGGGGAGGTGGCACCCCCAAAACCTTAAAAATTGACCTATGCTAATATCACTTGAAATTCATTTGCACAATGCTAAGTTATGATTGTGGGCACTAAATAACATCTCTAGTGAGTTGTCCATGCACTTGTTGGGGGTACTACCCCCATATATACGCCAATAATGCGCTATAAATAGCAAAAGACGCTAATTAGGGCTGGGTACGCCCCAGTCAATGCACACATTTATTTGCAAAACTGTCTGCAGCGTTTTTAGTTCCCTGAGTTTGTAGCTTGCTGAGCTATTTACATCATGGAAAGGGTAAAACCTCGAACAGTTATTAATTTCCCCGCAAAACGACCCATTTTTTACCGGACATTGGGAATAACTTTTTATAAACACGTCAAAAAATACTTTTTTCTGCAGCGAAAATCCGTCTAACAGGGGGACAACTGTCTTCCAAGTCCCAGGTCATTCCGACAAGTCTAGCTCAAGTTATAAAGTTAAACGTGCTAAAACCTGAACATAAGCTAAAGGAGGTTTTTCTTTGTACAAGGCCAGTTAGGCATGATGTTTTCCATCCAAAAAGCCTGAAAGCATGCCCTACTCGATCACAAAACATAAGCAAACAGCTAGGCACCTCATCTGCCCTCACCTGCCCTCAGCATGGCCAACCTTGCCAGCCCAAGCATAGCAACACGATCGTTAGGCATACATGCCAAGAGAGCATACACAATAGTCAACCCAAGGTTACCTTGTAAACTTCATGATTAGAACTCAGCAAATCTATGACCAAAAGCACATATAAATAACTCTAGCACACTGATGACGACACATGCTCACGGTTTGGGGTCACTGTGACACGCACTGATGGGTTCCCTAGACGACCACCTGACAGGCGCTAAGGACCACTCAGTAACCAAGTTAACACAATTACACTTTACATGCCATTCAACATGCATCAAATACATGCTGAATATGTTATGAAGCACAAAGGGGTGGCCACACACCTCATACACCTTCACCCTCCCTCGAGCATGGCCAGATATATAAGCATGTGAATAGCAATAATGATGATGGCACTAAAATGCCTAACCAGCATTATCTATGTTTCTCCCAGGTTAGAGTGTAAGGTTTATGCCAACCAAGCTAATCAACACAGCAACAACTCCTTCACTGCCCTACCTGAGATGGGCAACAAACTGGAACTATGGAGGGCAAGGAACCGAGGAGATCATGGCATACAAAGCTTGCATGCAGTCAACCTTGTCAACCATGGTTGGCTCAGCACATCGCAGTCTTTTCACATCATCATATCAAGGGAAAGCTCAAATAAACCAATGGTGGCAGCTATCTACATGCAGTCACACAAATGCAATATCTCCAACATGATCGTCAATAAAACACTTCCTCCCCTGCACGATAAAATGGAAAGAAACCATTGGCGGCCCTCCAGCGCATGAGCGCTGTGATGCCGCTGCGAAGAGAGGGTGCGTCACTCTCACACAACAAGAAGCGTCCATACGCACACCATCCTTGCCAGAACACGTTTTATGAAATGCCTTAAACCTTCCCGAGAAGCTATAGGCTTGGACTGAAGCGGCCCTGACCACGACATCAACGAAAACAATCTAAAGCTGCCAGGTATTCGGCAAGCAACGGCGAGCTAGCTGGCGGAAACTGCCCAAAAAGAACGCAAAAAACTTCGAACGATGAGCTCATAGAAGAAAGAACTGATAGCACATAACATTCGCGACAAATCTATACATTGCCCTCGCAGATCCCTCGCTCAGGCGCGCAACAACGGCCGTTCTTCCATGGAAGGTTCCGACATGCACTGCGCAGGCCTGAAGAATTACTTACGGAGAATGGCCGAAAATGTAGCAAAAAGCACCAGTTCGGTTTGGAATTCAATGCTACCGATATTAATGCATCCTTCACGGTCAAAAAGCCCCCCCAAACTGCGAATTTACTGCCGCTATCACGAATTCTATTTTATTCCGCGCGACCAAAAACTGCAGTTTGCCCCCCATGCCGATGGCAGTAAAAGAAAGCAGCGAGATTGTAAACCAGCTACTTGCCGCCACAATCCAACATCATTACATCATCGTCTTCAACATTCGAGCAATTTTTTTGCATTTCTCTAGCCCTACATTGCTAGTTTCGCCTAAACGCAGTCGCCATGGCCACTTCCGCAAGGGGTGCGCGCACCGTGCACCCACTTTTCACGGTACGGCTGGTACCGCGAATTTTTTGGCGCGGAAAATATTCGGCGCGCCACGTCCCCTTAATGAGACATGCATGTTCTGGTTGTCCTTGATATTCCAGGATTTGGCACGCCGCAAAGGTGAAAACCCGACCTTGATATGATAATTGTCTCTTTGATATTCTAGAATCATGGTCATGCGGAAACACTGGCAGCTAAACGTAAGGATACACATTTCCATCACCATTCATCTTCATCATCCTGAACGACTCGAAAACGCGGAAAAGATAACGGCAGGCTCGAGCTACCATGGTCCGGATTCTCCCGATTTCTGGCCTGCGCTGGTTGTCTCTTTGGTACTAGACGGCACGGTTTACAGGATGCTCCGACAGGTCCTGAACGTAGGGTTTTCCAAGCGTAGGTCATTAGAGTACGTCTTTGTATCAGGGTATATGCCTCGTATTTTGGACGAGATTAGGCAGCGTAGGATAGCATTTGTAGGACATCTTGCTCGCACCAGCCAGGTCGACCCGCCCTTGGTCTGGCCAGCCCCCAGCGGCTTGGCCAGCCAGGGCGGCATATTTTGACAGGTCTGGCCTGGCCCCAAGGAGATTCCTAAAAGGGTAGGGAAACATGCCACGAAACTACACCCGGTCGGATTCATTTGCAGATCGCGTTTTCCGCGTTTTCCGCGGACCGGCACTGAACGCAAATGGTTTTCACGTTTGCGGCGTGCCAAATCAGAATACACCCAGATGTTGCTGGCCGACCTAGTGGTCCCAGCCCAGTTTGAACACCGCATCCACTCTCTCTCCCTTCTTTGGACTGCCATGCAGAACAAGACGCGGTGGCAGAAGATTGTCAAGGCTCACACGCCAGCCCGTAGCTGGGGGCAAGCCACCTCCCCCCAAGAGGAGGCGTTTTGATGAGTAGTGTAGTTAGGATTTTCTAGACTAGATAGCTTAGAGTTAGGTTAGTTCGATTACGCGGCTTCATCCACTCCACCCATCCATCACGGAATATGTGCTCCATGATCTCCCATCGGAGCCATATTATAATTTAATATTGTTGAATGGTCATGCATGCATGAGCTCTCTGACCAATTAATTAAAGAAGGGTATACCTGCCACGTAACTCCATGAGGGGGCTAGCTGTTCTTGAGCATGAGCATGTATGTATGATCTACACATGGCATGCATGCGCTATCAAGGTTACATTTTCTCTCGCATGTATGGGAACAAAGCTGGTCATGCAAAGGCTTGCAGCTGCATTGTCATGCGCTGTTTGCCACGAATTACACATGGTTGATGAAGTTAGTATCGGCTATCATATTAAGGAGACAACCAGCGCAGGCCAGAAATCGGGAGAATCGGCTATCATATGCCCCCCTTGATGGACCTTCCGCTCATCCAGCCTCCGGTACGTGGTCAACCTGGAGTTCCGCTTAATCTCAATACCAAACAATAAATCATTCTATAAAGAATGCAACGCACGATGGGAATACAGTGAGGCTATACATGTACTGTACATGTATATACATTGAGACAACTATTCCTACATAAAGGAATAGAGCATAGTTGTTATTCCTACATGTACAGTACATACACATACGTGTACATATACTGAGCGGCTCGAAAACACGGCCTAAGATAACGGCAAGCTCGAGCTACCATGGTCTGGATTCTCCAGATTTCTGGCCTGCGCTGGTTGCCTCACTGATATACATGGTTGTCTCATTGATACACATAGGGACCACTTTTTCAGGGTCTCAAAAATATCCATGAGACAACCAACGCAGGCCAGAAATCGGATAATGGAATGTGCTGTAGCCCAGAACCCAGCCAGATGCGGAAAGCCATGGGCCACCACCATGGGTTGCCCTGCATCTGATGCCTCCCAAAATCCCGATCAATGTGTCCCCGATGACCGCCCGCAGCAAATGCATGCCCCACATCCAAGTACGGAAACGATAACTGAATTGGTGGTCTACAAAATAATGTTCACTGCCATGTGATGGATGCACCCATGGCATCCTTCTCGTTGAGTATAGGGGTTCCAGGTTCCTAATTGGCACCCACGTGACGCAGTCACGTGCTTATTCTTATCATGGCGTGCTTGCCTACTGCAACAATCCCAGTGCTGGTCTGGTCATAGTGCGTGCCTCCATCATGTCTTGGTGGGTCCACGTAAGGCCCCAGGCGCCATTGCCGCGATGTTTGGGCCACCCTTTGTGATTACCCTGCACACGACCAAGGCAACGACAACGTCCCAATATCAGCAATAGCTATGATAAGCACTCCAGGGATCACACACAGTACAGGGACAACACTCTGCCTTGTTGCGCATGCGAGGCCGGGCGTCCTCGCTCACGAAAGCACGCATCACACCCACGCGCCGCACCAAGAACACGCAGGATGCCCCCAGCGCAACCGCATGCTCCCCAGCACAACGAACGTGCGCGCACCGCCTCATCCCACCAAGTCCAACTGGAAGTAACCCCACGGCCGGGGCAACCAAAGGGACCTTCAAGTTTGGAGTGCAACCATTTAAAAAGGTGGCTGCCTCGCAAAGCAACAAACCTACCGTGGTGGACCGAACACAAGCCTACCGTGGCGCCCAAAAAACAAACCTACCGTGGCGCGCCTGGGATGCTGGTCATGCTTGCGAGCTCGGGGCGTGTCACGTGGCATTTATTGATAATTAAGCGCACACGACTTTATTATTAGCCGCGGGCAATCCAGGCTTGATCACTCGGTATTCGTCCACGCAGGCCTGCTCTCCATCCACCGGCCTGCTCTCATGCTCGCCCAACATGCGTGCTGACCGGGGCATGATGGTGACGCCCTCTCTGGTTGTTTGGGCGGGGACTTGAGCCTGCAAATAAACACGCCGCAGGGGTAGGCAGTTAAAGAGGAGCTGCCAGGGAAAGGTCAGACGGCGTGCGACAACTGCGAGCACTCTACCCAATCATGACCACCAGCAGCACACCAAATCACAAGCAACAGCACAACAAGCAACTATGGGCCATGGGACGAGCTGCCGAATCGACAGCCGACGAGTTGAGATGGAAAGCACCTTGACATCAAAAGTGGACAGTATAGAAATTGGACAAACCATGGCAAGACAATTCAACCAGCCTTTTCTGACCAATGCAGGCAAGCGTGGTGGGCGCACACATGCATGTCTCTTCCTTTTGTCGCCCGAAAGCGACTCATCTGTATGCAGGGAACGATCGCCAAGTCGCTGACATGCGGCACCTGGCCACCCTTCACACTCTCCACTTCGGCACGATCATCATCCTCACCGCAACCACATGATACACACACACATCTCCCTCCCTCCCTCCCTCCTCAGCCCCCTGACAACCCATCCCACCTAGCCACCCATGCCACCTACCCACACATGCCACCTAACCATCCACATCCCATCCGCCCACACCACCAACCACGCCTGCCCAACCCGAACACAGCAAACGCACACGGTCAACGTACCGTGGTTGCTGTGCACAAGGCGTTTTGCCCTCCCCCCGCTGCGCACTGATGTGGTCCATACGAGCATAGGGCGCACGGATAAGCAAGAAGGGGCGTGCGCAAACATATAGGGGCACCATGCGCGAGCAAGGCCAGGACATGTGCACGGCATGTAGCGGGTTTGCTGCGTCAGCCAAGGGCCATGGGCAAAAGGAATCGTAAAGGAAGTGTGTCGCCTGACTTTCCAACCGGTACGGCTAACGAGACGAATGTGCCGCGCCCACACCGCCACAGGACACCGATACGGCCCACGCGCCCATGCCGCGCATGTCCAGGCATCCATCACTCTCTGGTCTATCTCTCTCTAGGGCATCAACTGCCAACGGGACCACCCGGAGTCCCATACCATATGCAGCCGCTTGCTTTGCGGGCATACCGGTTCCCAGCACATGTACTATTATAACAAGGATGGTGAGAATGTTGAACCTGACCATGCGGTAGCCTGTCCCCACGCAAGCGATACAGTGTACGCGTGCCACCGTGCCAACGCAACCACTCCATCCATCAGGCGCTTCCTTGTCCATATCCTTTCCCTCTCCTATCCGCCTTGAACAATATGAAGCAGCCACCCCGACAATACTGTAACAAAGCCCACCCATGGCCGTATAGTACGGTTTGTGGCCATGCACAACAGATTACTAGAAGGAACTCCAAATACTAGCAAGCCGGGTCCGACGTTGCCCCCCCCCCTCGCCCTGCCCCCCCCCCCCCCCCCCCCCCCTGCTCCACAGGTACGCCCCGCCCTCGTACGACAGCCCACACCAGAGGACTAGAGGACCACGGCTTCGCAAAGCAACCCTGACAACGTTGGAGGAGAGGCGGCACTCCGACAGTCGCACACCAACCCCTGCGCATGACACACCCACAACAGGGCGTTGTCACTCATGTGCGCTGCAGGAGCCAACGCTCTCCCAGCTGTGAAGCAGGCGCCCTCAAACTAGTATGTGCCGTTCGCGCGCTCACGAAAGCCATCCCCAGAGAGCAGATGTTCACGACCACAGCAGACAAGCGGCCGGGGTGCCAGCATAAAGACAAGCTGGGCTGGGCAGTGGGCGTGCGCGGTGGTGCTAAGTGGGCGGGGGCGTGACCCACCTCAACCCCCCCACCTCTGCCCTGCCCAGCCCCTCGCCCTCCTCATCCCAGCCGGCGCCATGCCCTGCGTCCACCCCCCGCTGCTTGCTGAGCACGCAGACGTGTGTCCAGTGGCAGCGGGTGGTCATCCCACGCCAGCCCTGTAGCACCGCTGATCGCTTCCTCCTCTTCATCACCTTATGCCATCACACATCCACGGGCGCACAAGGGCACGTGGTGGGCGCGCGCACCAAACCAGAGGAAGGGCGGTGGGCGGGCGGGCAAGGAAGTGGGCAGACGCACAAACCACCATGTAGGAGACAATCGGAGGATACTCTAACTCTTATATAAGACATGTGGGTGGGCGGGCGGGCAAGTAAGTGGGCAGACGCACAAACCACCATGAAGGAGACAATCGGAGGATACTCTAACTCTTATATAAGACATGTGGGTGGGCGGGCGGGCAAGTAAGTGGGCAGACGCACAAACCACCATGTAGGAGACAATCGGAGGATACTCTAACCCTTATATAAGACATGTGGGTGGGCGGGCGGGCAAGTAAGTGGGCAGACGCACAAACCACCATGAAGGAGACAATCGGAGGATACTCTAACCCATATACAAGACATGTGGGTGGGCGGGCGGGCAAGTAAGTGGGCAGACGCACAAACCACCATGCAGGAGACAATCGGAGGATACTCTAACCCTTATATAAGACATGTGGGTGGGTGTAAGGGCGTGCCCCGTATAGGTAATCGGCTATACTGGTACCCGAATAGACACCGAGGCAAGCCAACTATGGAAAATAAGCGCACGCCAATGCTGAGATCCAGAAGAAAGATGAGGCATGTGGCAGGGGGCAGCATGCGGCACGTGACAACAGTAGCACAGGCAGTACCTGTTTGAAGGTGGTGGAGCAGGCCCCTGCCGCTGTGGTGGGAGTGGGTGTGCCGCGGTGGCAGCAGGCCACGGTGTGCCAGGTGGCGCAGCGGGTCGCCACCCCCATGGGAGCCACCCCCGTGCGAGCTAGAACGTGTGCTTGACTGGCTTGGGCGCTTGACACCGGGGGGAGCTGCGGGATGGCAAGCGGGTGGCATGGCGCGCAAGCAAGGGCGTGCAGTCAAGGACACGCAAGCAGGAGCACACAATCAAGAACGAGAAAGCAAGAACGCCCAAGCACGGGCATTCCGGCAGGAATGCGCAGACAGAACGCGCGCCAAGAGCACACAAGCAGGGGTGCAAGCAGGATTTGCATGCAGGATTTGCATGCAGGAGGTAAAGAATGTCAACAGAGAGGGTTGGCCAGCACCAGACGAGGGCATGGGGTTCCGCAGAGCTACCGGCACAGGCACCTTCAAGGCAACGCACGCTTTGCAACTATGCAAGTGGTGTATCCCTACCCTCGTGGATACAGCGTGGCCAGCTGGCCGACGCCCCATGATATGTGATACGCGGATGTGATGGAACGCGGCTGCAAGCAGATGCTCGCTACCATGTGATGTAGGATGCATATACGAGCACTGTAAAGCTTTACAGTACGCACCCCACAGCATCCGGTCACATCCAAGACCGCCACAAAACCATGTCCACAGCAGCTGGGGACCAAGACCGTCATCCAAGACCGTCCATGTACCGCAGCCCAAGAAACCAGCGCCTTTTCACCTCACACTCACTACCTAGGCCCGCACGTTCATATTCGGTCTCGCACCTCCACCGGGCGCAAGGTCTCATCCGATGACCATCACCTGGCGACACTCGAGCACAACATGTGAAACTCAAGTAGCGCAAGATACGGCGCGGTGAGAAGTGGCACGCAGCAAGGATGTGGGACCACACATGTGTGCAATGCAGCACTTGACAGCCAGGCCCTACCACACAAGAGGGGCGACAAGGGCAATGAAGGCAATCGGGGCAACGAGCAAAACGGCTTCTGCCGTGACAAGAAGGATGCGGGCCGTTTCTTGGCAAAACTTACGGCGGTAGTTATAAATAATCTCGAAACCGGCGAGGATGTCCGCGCCCGCGATGCTGGACACCAGCGACATCCCTTGAGGGTAGTTGACCACCGACTCGGAGATGTACGCCACGAAGCTAAGGGTGACGTAATCCTGGCAATCCGGGGTGGGCTCCGGGGAAAAGACTGTGCACACAAAGTTCTTAGCGATGCACTCCGGAAAGTCGATGCTGGTTACGGTACTTTCTTTCCTTACAAAGGACGACACCTGCTCGGAGGCTACCTCTGGCTGTCGGTTCTGGACAAATAATGGGCCGCTATCAAATTCAGGAGACATCGAGATAGACCCGAAGTCATCGCAGTCATCCGTCGCGTCGGGCAGTCTAAGGAAGGCGTCTGCCTTCATCCTGACGGAAGGCTCAGGAGCAATTACCACACCGTCAGCCGCGCTGCTAGAAATCGTGAAGGTATACGTAACCGATAGGGAAGCTTGAACCCTGACAACCACGGACGTCAAAGTCCCATCGGCGGGGTCAAATTTCAATAGCTGCACGTTCCAATGCCGACTGGTATCGCTCAGACCATTTCCACCGGGGGTGATGTGAGTAATGTTAGCGACGCTAACTTCGGAAGCGGCATGGCCCAAAGGGAGAGCTACCGCGATAAGCACCACGGCCACCAGGACGACGAGAGGCCTGGTGAGAGTAGCCATCACCACTCCAGTCACCTCTCACGTTCTGCCCTCCTGTGGCGCCAGCTTTTTCTTAATTGGTAAAAGGCTTTTGATACGCGCGCTCTGTGTGTGTGGCTATGGGAAATGTCAGGAGAATGCTCGAAAACTTGGCCGTCAACGAATGTCCGCGCGCATTATCGTGATTTTATGCGCTGACGCGTGGGAGATCTGGGAGCCATCGCCATCAATACGCACTGCGAAGCCTTGGCGCACAATCTGGCCCCGGGGGAGCCTCGGGAGAAAGGGCGGCAGTAGTTAGTAGCATCGAGGGCTGGATTATTGAGTACGGGTCTGCGACTCAGAGTTGGTGGGGTTAACTTCACGCATGAACGGGCGGACAGTGCCACAGTGGACACCAGTACTATACGTAGCTTTTGCATGGGCAGGCCAGATCTTCGTTGTGGATAGAATTCGGATAGAATCCTATCTGTCGCTGTGTCATTTCGCTTATACTCAGAAGGAATTGTCAACCTTCTGATTATCTCTTGTCTATTGCCACCAAGCTAGTGTCTGCATTCTGCATCGTAAGGGGGGTTTATCGATCGGGTTCGCAATTTCAGCCACTCACGGCCAGTGTCCCGTGAATCAAACTCCAATTGCTTGAGTGTCGCACTCCGTTGATGCTTTGGTCACTAGTGGCCATTATTAGTGATTGGGATGGCGACCTTCACTGAAAAACAACCCTGATTGAACCGCGCGACCTTCACTGAAAAACAACCCTGATTCAACCGCGCGGGGTACCAAATATTACTGCCTCTGATTTATTTTCCCGGTAAAACTGTCAATCGAAACGTTATAATTCGACCTGCACTATCCCTTTCTCTAGAAATCCCTACGCGTGACGTAACAACGAGAACCGGAGTTTTTGCCGCAGCCATTGAAGGTTGCAATTCAGGTGTACTTACTTTATTCTCAATTTCTTGGGAAGGTCATATGGCTTCCGCTGCACTAAGTTGCCGGGGACTCGGCTTGTCGCTACAGGTGAGTTAAACCGTTCCTTTGGACCGTGGGAATGATCAGACTGGTTCGTCAGCCCCGGCGAACCCAGCCGGCGAACCTTTATGGGGGTCAAACTTTCTATTTTCTCTTTGGTGCGGCCTTAACAAATTCAGACGACATTGGAGTTAACAAAATCAGACGGCACCCAGAATGTCAGGACATTGCATTTATCTGGGGGGAACATAGCTGGGCCATAAAAAGCCGAGCAGGAGTGAACAGCCTGGGCAACTAGACAAGCTGATTGCATAGTAGTAGCAGGTGACAATGGGACAGAATGAGAGAGATAAGAGGGGGACATCATAGGTGGGACTAAAGCACCAGCATGAAGCCAGGCGCAAGCGATGGCAATGTGCGGTGCTATTGATGCAGCGACACGGTGCGTGCGCTGGCACACAACATCCTTCCCCCCACCCCTTGCAACGCTCTAATTAATCTGCCCCAATCGCCTCCTGTGGTACTGCCACATGGACCTTGTTGGTGATGTTGTTCTTGTTCTTGTACATGGCGCCATTCATCGCACCCAAACCAAACCAAACCAAACCAAACCACCCAAACCAAACCAAACCAAACCAAACCAAACCAAACCAAGCCAAGCCAAACCAAACCAAACCAAACCAAACCAAACCAAACCAAACCAAACCAAACCAAACCAAACCAAACCAAACCACCCAAACCAAACCAAACCAAACCAAACCAAACCAAACCAAACCAAACCAAACCAAACCAAACCAAACCAAACCAAACCAAACCAAACCAAACCAAACCAAACCAAACCAAACCAAACCAAACCAAACCAAACCAAACCAAACCAAACCAAACCAAACCAAACCAAACCAAACCAAACCAAACCAAACCAAACCAAACCAAACCAAACCAAACCAAACCAAACCAAACCAAACCAAACCAAACCAAACCAAACCAAACCAAACCCCCCACCCACCCCACCCCACCCCACCCCACCCCACCCCACCCCACCCCACCCCACCCCACCCCACCCACCCCACCCCACCCCACCCCACCCCACCCCACCCCACCCCACCCACCCCACCCCACCCCCCCCACCCCACCCCACCCCACCCCACCCCACCCCACCCCACCCCCCCCCACCCCACCCCCCCACCCACCCCACCCCACCCACCCACCCCACCCCACCCCCCCCCCCCCCCCCCCCCCCCCCCCCCCCCCCCCCCCCCCGCCCCGCCCGCCCCGCCCCGCCCCGCCCCGCCCCGCCCCGCCCCGCCCCGCCCGCCCCGCCCCGCCCCGCCCCGCCCGCCCCGCCCCCCCGCCCCGCCCCGCCCCGCCCGCCCCGCCCCGCCCCGCCCCGCCCCGCCCCGCCCCGCCCCGCCCCGCCCCGCCCCGCCCCGCCCCGCCCCGCCCCGCCCCGCCCCGCCCGCCCCGCCCCGCCCCGCCCCGCCCCGCACCGCACCGCACCGCACCGCCCCGCCCCGCCCCGCCCCGCCCCGCCCCGCCCGCCCCGCCCCGCCCCGCCCCGCCCCGCCCCGCCCCGCCCCGCCCCGCCCCGCCCCGCCCCGCCCCGCCCGCCCCGCCCCGCCCCGCCCCGCCCCGCCCCGCCCGCCCCGCCCCGCCCCGCCCCGCCCTCCCACCCCTCCCCTCCCCTCCCCACCCCACCCCACCCCACCCCACCCCACCCCACCCCACCCCACCCCACCCCACCCCACCCCACCCCACCCCCCACCCCACCCCACCCCACCCCACCCACCCCACCCCACCCCACCCCACCCCACCCCACCCCACCCCACCCCACCCCACCCCACCCCACCCCACCCCATCCCACCCCACCCCACCCCACCCCACCCCACCCCACCCCATCCCATCCCATGATGCCCCATCACAGGCGGCCAACCCCACAACCGGATGGAACCCTCCCGCGCGCCCCATCCACAGTGCACCCTTACGCCACAAACTGGCACCCGTCACCTGCCAGGCCGCCCAGAGCCCTACCAATAGCCGCAAGGGCAAAGGGGCTGGATTGCTCGTGTCTCCCCCCGAGGTCGCCCGAGCGTCGGACTACGGCCGCCTGGCGCAGTTCTTCGCGGTCGAGTTTTTCCTTGATGGCGACGACAACTCGCTGCGCTACGCGGAACAGGCTCGCTTCTCTGCAGACGTCGCGTCGGACCTGCGTGCGCGCTACAGCGGCAACCAGGCGGCCGTGCTGAGCTGTCGCGAGGCCAGCAGCGGCAAGGTGGTGGGCATGGTCGCGGTGGGTGCAGTGCCATTCCGAGGGGCCACCGCGCTGCTCAAGCAGGCCGACGTTGACGCAACGAGGGGCCGAGGAGGCAAGCGGGGGGAGGACAAGGCGACGGTCAAACGACCCGTGGTTGCCAACCTGGCTGTCAAGAAGGAGGTAGGTGGGTGGTGCCAACAGAGGGGGTGGGTGCGAGGCTCTAAACGTTGCGTGAACAAGGAACCACGGTGGGCATGGGGCAAGTGCATACGCGCAGTGCTGTCAGCAAGTGGTGTTGTTCATTGTGTCCAGTCGGCCATTAACCAATGCGATAGTCAACTAGTTGCTGTGTTGACCTTATTGACTCATCAAGCCTTGCTGCCATTGTGAATGGCATGTCCCTGTCCCACGGTCTGGCCTCCTACGGCCTGTCGCTGCCACATTCCCCTTCCCCCCCCCCCCCCCCCCCCCCCCCCCGCCCCCTCTCTCTCTCACTCTCACTCTCACCCTCACTCTCTCGTGCGCGTGCACCCCTTCCCTTGTGAGCATGAACACAACGCAGGGAGCAAATTCTCACATGACAAGCACAGATAGTACGACGGCACTTGGCATGCTTCCACCCCCACGCCTGGATATCCGTTTTCTCAGCGCGCAGCCGCACAGCTGCCCTGTTTGCACGTCGTGGCTTGACACCCACCATCTTGGGTAGTGCGGGATCTTGGAGATTTCTCTACACCTTGGGCTCTGGCTCTCGTGTGTCGCTTGCCGCACTTTGTGAGCATCCTTTAATAGATCACACGCCACGCGCTAGTGCATCCTGTCATACGCCACGCTGGTGCATCCGGCCTCCCCCACACTTGATCTGCCTTACTGCCTCCCCTCTTCCCCACAGTTGGCGTGGTCTTGGCGTCTTCCCCCTTCCCCATATGGACCTGCTTAGTGCTTTTTCCCCACCAACGATCGACCTGTTTTGGTGCCTCCCTCTCCCCCTTGATTGACAAGGTCTTGTTGGCCCTTCGTCCCCCATTACCGAACTTGACGTACGGCAGTACCGGCGGCAGGGCTTGGCGCGCCGCCTGATGCTTGCATGTGAGGAGATATGTGTCGACTGGGGCTACGGCGAGATATGGCTGCTGGTGGAGGCCGGCAACACGCGAGCCCTCAAGCTGTACCGCAAGCTGGTGAGCCAGGGGGGTGGAGACGGGGGGCTGAGGGATGGGGGGGGGGGGGCTGAGGGGCGCGGGATGGGCATGGGGAGGTTGAGGGGCGGGGGTGGGGTTGGGGGGTTGAGGGGCGGGGGATGGGCATGGGGAGGTTGAGGGGTGGGGTGGGGGGTTGGGGGGTTGAGGGGCGGGGGATGGGCATGGGGAGGTTGAGGGGTGGGGTGGGGGGTTGAGGGGTTGAGGGGTGGGGGGTCGCGTTGGTGCGCAAGGGTTGGGAGTGAAGGAGCGCATGCCCTCAACTAGCTAGCGAGCGGGCAAATCATTATGCATGTCGCATGGGTACGCATGGATGGTGGAGGACGCAGGTTGCCCTTAAAAGCGTGTTGTAGGGGTCATAGGGGGTGCGACATGGGCCACACGGCCCTGGTGTAGGCTAGGTGCCTCAGCCCTGTCATGATCGCCGCTCATTGAATTGCGGCACGTGCGAACAGAGTGCACCTGCACCCCAAGTGATGGCGTGGCAGCCATATCAGCCAGGAATCATGATGATGATGATGTATCCCTAGGCATGGCCGTCTTGTACGCATGGCACACCAGACAGCCATGATGGTTACACATGTTTGCGGTCTTGATGACAGCACACTTGTGAGCCTTTGCGTTCCCCCTCCGCATGGGTCAAGGTGCTGGCTGCATTAAATCCATGTTTGGCACGCAGATGAGCTACAGAGAGTGGGATAGGGCTTTATGGTGGCCAACTGAGTTGTCAGGTCTCCTCAGCTTTACCACCATGGGGAGCCTCTGCTGGTGGCCTCGTGAAGGTCTGCTGCTTGATGCGATCGAGTGTGGCCTTTGGGAAAAGACTTGTTCGAAAGCCATTGCCTGGGTGTGCCTGGCAGGTACCCCCGCTGCTTCCACCTGTGGGCCAACAGTACGTTTCGTTTGAGGGTTCGCAGGTTGCGAACGTTTGTTTGCCGGCACGCACATATCTCGCCCTTGATGGTTGCCGGTACGCAGCATCTGCCCTGGAAAGTTTCCTGTTTGTCGTCCAGCATTGTGGCCCTGCTCGGGTATGGTACGCGGGTCATGTTCCCAGGATGCATGTAGCAAGGGAATGCCGAGAGTTCATCACAGTCCAGTTTTTGGACACCAAGGCACTGTGCGTGAAGTGCTCGTTGCCTAGGCTTGATTAGGAACAGGCCGCTGCTAGTAGATTTAGTCTCTTTGGATGTTCCTAGGATTTGAAAGACTTATGTAACCTTGTGCCTTGGTTTCAACTTGTAACTGCTTTGCTTCTGACTACTCCTATTTTGTCCGCCATACCACGTGTGGGGCACCTCCACAGGGGTACCGCAAGGTGCGGGATGACAGAGGTGCATCCTCGTTCAAAGTTGTGGACGGCGAGATCGAGGAAGTCTCTGTCACGAATGTGTACATGAGGAAGAGCCTCAAGGGGGGGCTGGTGGGTGCGTTGGAGAACACAGACTGGGTCCAGGTGGCTGTAGGTGCTTCTCTAGCGGGTGGTCTGTTTTATTACCGTGATATCATCCTGTCCTTAGCAGGAACCCTGGGTGTCCAGTAGGTGTGTTGGCATAGACATATAGTTGTCTCCTTGATAGTGGACGTCACCTGTACTTGTAATTGATCCAACAACAAGGCTCGATCAGTTCCTATGCTCTTGCAACACTTAACGTTATATTGTACAAGTTGACTTGGGCAGCCACTGACTGATAAGTAAGTAAGTAAGTAAGTTTGCGTGTCATGCGCATGGGCATGCCACGTGGGATTAATTAATTAATTAATTAATTAATAGACGTCACGTGACTGCGTCATAAGTCCTCAGTGGGAGGGGAACATGGGATGGTGTAATGGATGGTGTAAGCTATCTAGGTCCTAGTTACAGGGGTGTGGGCACCGCGGCCCGAATCGCTATGAATGCCATACGCGGTCACACGCGGAGCCCCCACAGACTTGGGGGTGGTCTCCTTCATCACTACTTGCCATCTATCCTTGCGTACCATCTGCCTCCATTAATTAGTTAATTAGGAACATAACTCCGTTGGGAGTATCTGTAGCACATAGCCCAGCTGCAACCGTGTCCTGCTTTCTGACGAGCCTCCGCCTGCTGAGTGGCAGACGGCCATCCGCGTCATGCTGTACAAGAAGGGCTCTGCTGCTGACCCCGGTAACTACCGGGGTGTCTGCCTCCAGAGCGCCGCACTGAAGGTCTCCATGCGCATGAT
Source organism: Mesostigma viride (assembly GCA_009746045.1). Lineage (NCBI taxonomy): Eukaryota > Viridiplantae > Streptophyta > Mesostigmatophyceae > Mesostigmatales > Mesostigmataceae > Mesostigma > Mesostigma viride. The sequence goes on along the minus strand of RPFO01000312.1, from coordinate 4,150,432 downwards.
GCTGCACAGGCTCCGCGCCGTGCTGGACCCACACCTGGGCAAGTCTCAGATGGGTTTCCGTCGTGGTCGTAACACTGTCATGGCCGCTGTGTTTGTCGCGCGCCGGTTGATGGAGGAGGTGCGTCGCCTTCCCCCTGACAGTTTGCCGCTGGTCTTCATTTTTGTTGACTATATCAAGGCCTTTGACACGGTCCTCTGGGAGGCTCTTTGGGCCATCCTAGCTCTGGATCGAGTGCCACCTGCGTTTATTGCTGCCATTTGCCGACTGTATGAGGGCTCACACGCAGTAGTGCGGACTGCGGCCAGGCACCACCCCACCATTCCCCCTTCAATGCTCCGTGACTCCCCAACGGGAGCACGAGTCTAATTAATATTAATTAATTAATTAATTCCCCCTTCACCACGGGGTGTGGCAAGGTTGTGTCCTGTCCCCATACCTGTTCATTATTGTCGTGGATCACGTCATGCGCCGAGCACGTGCGCGCTTTACCATGCGCTTTACCATGGATTCGAGCCAGGCTTGGACATCCTTCACGAGAAAGAGCACGGCGGGGTTGCACCTGGCTACCGCGCCTGGCCGACCTGATTTATGCGGATGACACCACCCTCATCGCGCGCCCCGAGCACATTCAGACCTGGCTGGACTGTCTGGGCCTGGAGGCGAGGGCAGTGGGGTTGGAGATTAGTGTCAAAACTGAGGCGATGGTGATTGGGGCCTCCAGTACACCGCCGCTGCCGCGCCTGCTCGACGGGACGACGGTCGATCCCGTTCCGCGATCGCTTCAAACTGTTAGGGAGCTGGCTCCCTGACACCGCCGACGATGTGGACACCCGCATTGGCCTGGCCTGGGCTAGGCTCCGTTCGCTCAACACCTATACTGGCGCTCCAACTGAAGGGCCTGGGCGAGCACCGCAAGCGCATGCTCTTCAAGGTCCTCGTCCTCACGGTGCTCACGTATGGGGCCGAGGCGTGGACACTCACCCCCACACTGGCATCTAGGCTTGACGGCACAGTTTACAGGATGCTCCGACAGACCCTGAACGTAGGGTTTTCCAAGCGCCCGTCATCAGAGTCTTTGTATCAGAGCATGCCTCGTATTTCGGACGAGGCTTAGACAGCGTAGGATATAGCATTTGTAGGACACCTTGCTCGCACCAGCCAGGTCGACACCGCCCTTGGTCTGGCAGGCCCCCAGCGGCTTGGCCAGCCAGCTAGGGCGGCATATTCTGACCTGGCCTGGCCCCAAGGGCATTCCCAAAGGGTAGGGAAACATGCCACGAACTACGTCCAGATGTTGCTGGATGACCTACTAGTCCCAGCCCAGTTTTCAAGAATACCGCAGATCCACTCTCTCTCCCTTCTTTGGACTGCCATGCAGAACAAGACGCGGTGGAAGAAGATTGTCAAGGCTCACACGCCCGACCCTGTGGGCAAGCCACCTCCTCCCAAGAGGAGGAGGCGTTTTGATGAGTAGGGTAGTTTTTCTAGACTAGCTAGATTAGCGTTAGCTTAGTCCGATTAGGCGGCTCTCTCGATCACTCCACCACCCATCAAGGAATATGTGCTACATGATCTCCCAACGGAGGTATGTTATAATTTAATTTAATTTTTAATGGCCGCCCCAGGGACCCTGACCGCCGGCTTCTTTAAGGAGTGCTGCCGACTCTGGGAGGACCGCCTGGACCTGGAGGGCCAGCGAGCCCCTTGGTCGGCACGGACCTGGACGTCGTACTGGCGCCCACGCCTTTCGGTAGCGCTTACACGTGCTCTGGCTGACATCTTGAGCTCCGGTTATTAGGCTGTTTTCCTTCATTCCGCGGTGTGGAGTGTACCGTGCCAGCTGTAGTTATTTTGTCGTGGTATCTCTTGTTAGCGTTAGCTTTGCTTATCAAGGAGACAACCAGCGCATGCCAGAAATCGGGAGAATCCGGACCATGGTAGCTCGAGCCTGCCGTTATCTTGTCCGCGTGTCGATCGAGTAGTTCAGGATGATGAAAATGAATGGTGATGGAAATGTGTATCCTTGTGCATTGAAATTATGGCTGGCTTACGTGTAGAGCGACTAGATGACCTAGACGGTGGGGCCGGAAACAGCATGCTTGATCAGGGCGTGTGTTTCGAACCTAACTGGCCGGGAGTGTCTAGTGGTGAGCACCATTGCTGCGATCGCTCTCCCACAATTTACGAGGAAATACCCACAAATGGAAAACCACTGAAAAGGTCTAGCTAGCTAGTCAGTCATCACGTTAGCCATGCCATGATTCCAAACGTCCAAGAACTGCACACGGTGCAAAGTCAAAAAGCCGGAGGACAGCACTTTCAAATGTGCGGCGAGAACCAAAAGCCCGCGTATGCCAGAAAACATCGTGTTGCCGCAGCGACGCGACGATGTGGACAACGAATCCAGTGCCAAGCGTATGTATTGTTTATGTTTAATGGGGTGCCTTCAGTCTGATGTAAGTAATTATGATTTTTAAAAGATATATATAGTTATTGCCATGACATTTTTCCAGCCATTGTCTGATGCTCAAATCTACGGTCAAATCGCTACAATTTTTGCTGCATATTGAAAATATCACACAATGTTATACGTCTATGGTTAAGTCGCGAGAGTTGAAATGTATGTATCAATCCTCCCATCACACCAACATGCTGTCTTCTGTTCCTTGCGTATTGAGCCCCAGAAACGATTACTGACGTCCCTGCACTATACTGTGCAAATGGTAGCACAGCTACACCACTCTGTACAGACCATATGTGCACAAGGATGCAAACATTTCACTTCATCGTCTGCGGTAAGAACATCAGGTTGGTGTGTACGCTGCAAAAGTGGCCTGTTCATCCCATGCACCCCATCCATCCCACCATTTTTTTGTGTGTCTGCTTTTCTCCATTGGTAGCCTTGCAAGCATGCCTCTGTGGAGCAGACTTGCTGCAAGGTCAGTAACACCTGCAACTCCCACCCCCCCCCCCCCCCCCGCCCCCCCCACACCCAAACACGCATCATGGGGCATAGGCTGCATACACCTCGAACAAGCAACCCACTACCTGCTGGTGTGTGTTCTGGGAGCCGACCACGCCGCTAGTGAGGCACGGCAGGCCACCTGCTGGCCCGACTCCCAGACCGCCCCCATTGTGAGAACGACAAGCCAGCACCATCGCTCATCGCCTGCCCTTTGCTTTCTTTCGGATACTAATACCCCACTACATTTGTTGATGGGTTGATATCAAGTAGAAACCTTCTGCAAACTCTTCCTCAGCAGCAGCAGCCTCCTGGGTCCCCCTTACAACAGTGAAGGCTTGGGTGCGCCCCCATCCAGAAATCTGAAAAGATAACCCACATAAAATACCTAACCAGATCTCGCACACCCATGTGAAGCACACCTTTACACATACGAGTGCGGCATAGGTACCCTTGCAACAGGAAGCCTTGCGTGAGCGCCTACATCTACTGCGCATACAGCAGCATGCTTGCCATCATAAGGCACGAGGCCGTGCCATATATACTTCCGATTTTGGTGTGGTTCAATAAATAGGTGACATGGGTATGTCCATGTGACAGACAACAGCTGTCAGCATTTCTTTATCCCCTTCCACATTCTTTTTTCCCTTCTTTCCCTTCTTTCTACAGGGCTCCACCCAGGAGACCTGGGGCCCTGGCTCCCTACCCTCATCGTGGGTTCTGCCATCTAATTGATCTAGCATCTTCTGCCTGGACGCCATGTGGCACGGCATCACCGCCCACATAGCGTGCACACGCTTTTGTTTCCCTTCGGCAGCATCCATCCCGGTCCAAAAGCCCCTCGCTGCCAGGGTGGCAGCATACATAATCCCCGTCCCCGCCGGCACGCCATTGCCCTCGTGGCATCATCGATATCATCCTGGTTGCATCATCGATAGCGCGAGCGTTTCCTGGGCAGTGCCACACCGCTGGCGTCCGTCACCGGCAGCTGGGCCACAGCAACGCCCAAACAGCAGCAGAGACGCCCGAAAACCCAGCGCACAGAAAAGGGTGTAATTACGTGTGTGTGGGGCAGAGATTCGAGAGCGAGCCATTTCTCGATGCAAGCGGTGGGCACAAGGGAATGCACACACGCTGTCAGACAATGCAGGGCGGCGCAACGCGTTGACACTGAAACGGAGCCGAAACGGAGGGCACTTATGGAAATGAGCACCCGACAGGCGTCCAGTTGGCAGCAGAACCGCGCCAACGCATGGCACACACAACCAACACATACCCTTGGGAGCTCCCTAAATGCCAGAGCACGACACTTCCCTCCCACACCCACTGCACCCATCTAGTCCCAACAGGGGAAATACACGAGAGAACTGTGAAGGCCCCGTCCTTTCCCTCCGCTGCGGGCCCTCACCTCCTGCCATGTGCATCCCCCGGTGACTGCAGCCGCCGTGGTAAAGACCTTCACAGGCACAGCCCTACTCACATGACCATACTTTGCCAATACTAGCCATCTACGGCTTCGCAAGGTGACCCTTGTAATGCAACGATACTAGTACGACAACACACGTAGTTTAACTAGTACACTAGCATAGCCAGTAAACCTAGCATAACCAGTACCTAGCCCAAGCTAATTTGGGAGGATCACCGCAAGAAAGGGAACTGCAGGAAGGTGAGCGCAGCAATCAAAGCGTGCCATGCAAGGGCTCACATCCCAACAATAAGATAGCCCGTCAAGGCACGTGGGTGGAACACAGTGCGAAGGGGACCCAACTGCTATCGTTTTTTTTTTTTTTTTTTTGCGCGCCGCACCAAGGCGGAGGCCGACAGGTCGCCGCACACCGGCTAAAAGACACCTGACTTGGCCCATCATGGCCCGCCACTGCATAGAATTCATTCCGGCCTCGCCCCATCATGGCCCTCGCCAGGCCATCCCCATAGACTTACCTCAGCCAGTGCGGCCCCTGGTGCCGCCACGTTGGTTGCCGGCGCCAGCTTGGTCTCATCTGCTGCAGCCGCAGCGGGCCCGTCGCCTGTATACAGAGGAGGGGTGGTGGCTGCGCGGCGCACGCGGGCGCGGGCGAACCGCGGATGGCCAACAGTGGCCCCCCAGCACGCCAACACCAACGTCAGCACCAACACCAACGTCAACACACACCGATGGGGATGAGGCACGGATCGCAAGGCCCCGCGTTCAGAACCCACCAACTTGCACAGACAGCTCCCTCCCACGAAGAACCCACTCCCAGTGTCCCTAGTCCCAAGTTTGCACCAATTGTCGCTAGTCTGCACCCATGAGAGCAAGATGGCGGCCAGAGAGCGCGAGCCTACCATTATTTGCACCATTATGTAATATACAGGCCAGGAACAACAAGTCCTATTAAATCTTGCCACCGTTTACTGATACATCTCGCAATCATTACACAACAACTTGAATTAAACTCAATTGATTCCCCAACCCAGCCAGCTTCAACCTACCAGGCTCTTCCACCTTCCCCAGCAGCGGTGGAGGGGCCTTGGCCGCAGGCACGTCCCCCGGCGGTGCCTCCCCCCCCTTGCACTTGGCGTGAACGATGACCTTCTCCTTGTCCCCTCCCCCACCTGTCCCCTCCTCCTCGTCCATATACACCGCCCCGCGGTACATCCACTCCTCCTCGACAGGGTCCCAGAACACGTCGAATTTCTCCTCGCACAAAATGCACGTCTCCTGCGCATGCCACGGGCGAGGCGGGGGGGGGGGGGGAGGGAAGCGGGGGAGGGAGGGGGGAGGGTTGCAGGGTTGCAGGGTTGCAAGGTTGCAGGGGTCAATCACCACCATCGCCCGTCCATACATGAAAAGCTCTAAAACATGAGCATCCCTGTCATCAGGAAAGGTGGCTTGCTTGCCAACGCGGTTGCGTAACAGCATGGTCTAGCCCCGTCCCAGCCCTCGTCAACTCGACATGGGGTCCCAGCCCTCGACATGGGGAGGTTGAGGCCCAGTGCAGTATCAACCCATGCCCCTAAACGCCGCACCTACCCACCTGCACACCATCACCATCCACCACCCACCTGCGTGTCATCGGCGGGCACGCAGCACTGCTCCGCCGTCTTCTCCTCGGTGCCCGCCACGTCAGCGCTTTGCTTCGCTTGCAGGTCGAAGAAGGACGGTGCTGTGTGGGCAAGGCAGGCACGGAAGAAGAAGCACAACAAGGGACGAGTGACAACAGTGGAACGGCGGAACAAGGGAACGGTGCCGTGAGACAGCAACGGGCGGCCCCATGAGCAAGCAACAGCAAAGGATCAACCAAGGGGGGAGAACATCACAAGTAGAGAAGGGTGCAAGCACGGAAGGGCACACGTGGAGAAGGGCGCAAGCAGGGAAGGGCTGAACAAGTGAAAGGTAGTAAGCGGATGGCGTGCGTACCTGTTTCAGTGGCGTCCGATGCCGTCCCGGCCAACCATTCCTGCGCCGCCAGATGGCAGAGGGAGACGCCAAGAAGGCACCACCAATGTCAGCCATGCACGCGCAGGAGGCACTCGCCTACCCAGGCAGCAAGCGAAGCCACACCTTGGGCTCCACGGACAAATAGGGAGAAAACACGCACACACGCGCGCACACCCACCCACCCACCCACCCACATGCGTGCGCACCCACCCACATACATACGCACACACACGCACACACGCACATACAGACACATACACACGCGTACACACACAGAAATGTGAGCAAGTGCACCTTGGGCTCCATGAACAGATAAGGAGCCCAAAACAAGTAATTACAGACCCTCACCTTGGGCTCCACGAACCAGGTCCGCGAGGCCGCCTTCTGGGCCTTTTGCCGCCGCTTGCGCAAAAAGTGCCAGTCGAGGTGTTTGCTGTGCCCGTCCTGCAAACAGGCACGCGCACGCACGCACACAAGCACGCAGCACCCAGGGAGAGACCAACGGTCGTCAGCGAGAGGGCAAGCGAACAGGATAGCACAGATCGTCACATCAGCGCAAGCAGGGTCTCCTTGGCACCTCCTTGTCGTGCTGCTTCCCATCGTTAGGAGAGTTGACACGAGTGCCAGGTTTCACTATTTTGGTACTGGTACAGGTACTGAGGGGCCCTCGCCGGTTGCGGTACGACTGCAACCCGCTAGGGTACCAATGTGACGGGCTGTAGCAGTGCCGGGTGCCATCCCTCGTCCTCGGCCTGTTCTCAGGTGTCGCGGCATCGTCCACCACCATGTGCTCCCAAAACACTCCCCACATTGCACATGTTCAGCAAACTTGTTCCATCCACAGAATAGGCATGTCCGACAGAATAGGCATCTTCAAGAGAATAGACTTGTTCCACAGAACAGGCATCTTCAAGAGAATAGGCTTGTTCCACAGAATAGGCATGTCCGACAGACGAGCCACAGCGTCTCTCATGCCCCCTGTCCTCCTTACAATCTCCGCAGCCTCGCAACCAATTGGGGTTGTTTTGCACCATGCACACACGCCGCCTGCAACGCGCCAGCACCACCTCCAACGCATGGAGGTAAGCGGACTCGAACCGCTGACATAAGTCCTCGGCAACCCCGTACCCCCCCACACAGTCCCGCCCATTGCAACTATAGCACCCATGCCACCAGCCCCTAGCGAGCAGCCCATACGCTGCAGCATTGCGGCGTGCTCCTGTGGCCTCATGTTTGTTACTCTCCACCCGCACCCATGCACTGTGGCGGCATACCTGTGTTTGGAAGCGCAGGCCGCAGGTGGCGCACTGGAACTGGAGGTCGAAGTAGAGCGCAGAGATGGCAGGCTCAAGCCGCCTGGGTGGCGGGGGGGGGGGGCGCAGGGGGCATACGTGTGAGTGAAGGTGTTGGGGTATGAGGGGCGCGGATGCGGATGCACATGAGCGCATACACTCATAAAGACACGCGTCCGCACTTCATACGTGAGGATCTGGACGGTGCTGACATCACCGTCCAGCATGGCTCTGGCGAGGAGATACTGTCAAGTTGTTGGCAGACATCCTGCCGTGAGCCAATTTTGAGCTTGAGCGAGGGCTGATGATGCTTGCGCCTCTTTAGTACAAAGATGCGGCAAAGGGGGGTGCCTGAGAAAGTGTACCTGCCTGTCCTGCTGAGCTGTTGTTTCTAGACTAGAGAGAGGTCTGATCTCTGGTCACACAGCAAATTTCCCGGCTTGATGTGGCAGAGCAAGAACGAGGTTTATGGCCTGCCAAACCTACACATCCCATTGTTGACACAAGCATCAGCTGCATGACAAAAGCATTGCCAATGGCCTGAACATATTACAAGCTTGCTCGTGTAGACCTATTAGATAGCTAACACCAGGCCGTGTAATAATACCATGTCAGTTTTGAGTCTTACTTTGTTGCAGTTTCTTGGTACCGTGTTCAGAGACCCTGGCCATGCCACTTGTGATGCACACAGCCACCGTTCTTGCAATTACCGCCGCAGCCCATTTGGGGGGGACCAAACATCTGCAACCGGTCCCCCCGCGTGACAGCGCTTGCGCAATTCCAGCCCCGAATGATCACCCGTGGGGACCCTGTTTTCCCACACTTCCCATCCTTGTAAACTCACCTCGCCCACCTCACCATTCACGAAAGCAGGCAAGGCCAGATTCCCGTTCGGCAATCGCTCTTCTTAAAACCTACTTGGGCAAGCAAGCAAATACGGCCCGTTGCTAAGCCACCAAACAAGGCACCCTATCTCTTGAGCAGGCAACCACCTTACACCCTACCTCTTGATCCACCACATAGCGGACCCTACCTCTTGAGCAAGCAAGCAAATACGGCCAGTTACATAGCCACCAAACAAGGCACCCTACCTCTTGAGCAGGCAACCACCTTACACCCTACCTCTTGATCCACCACATAGAGGACCCTACCTCTTGAGCAGGCTGGACTGGAACCCCTCCTGCAGCAGCTGCGCAAACAGCCCAGCGTCCTCAGTACGGCGACCAGCACCCAACGCCACCGTGCCCGGTGCATCCTCCGCACCCCCAGCACCGCCCTCTGCCACTGCCACACCCCCCGCAACCCCTTCCTGCAGCAGCGAGGAGAGCAAGGAGAGCGCGTCGCCGTTACCTAGGAAATCAGGCACGCCGCCCGCGCTGGCTGCCGCCCCAGTCACGGCCGGCACCTGCATGCCCATGCCCACGCCGGTGCCCATGCCCGCCATGCCGTCCATACCCCCTCCGTAACTAACCGCGCCAAAGCCGCCGCCCATGCCCTGTGATGCCATTGCGACACCTGGCTGGCCCACCATCGCCGCTTGTTGACCACCCATCAGGGGCACCGCCATCCCTGCGGCCCCCCTGGCGAGCGCTGCTGAGGAGACATTCGACGCCATGCCCCCTACAAGGGGGCCTTCCCCAGCCCCCCCCCCTGCACCCCCGCCCCCACCCCCGCGCCGTACATGGCTGCGTCCAGAAACGCCAGCGCAGCGTCCAGCAGAACCGGGGGCACCTGCTGCCTCATGGCCAGGGCAGTGGGGCCCTGACCACCCCCCACCCCAGAAGCGCTGCTGCTCTCCCTTGCGGCGACCGCTGCCGCGATGGCTGCTGCCACACGCTGCATGTCGTCCCCACATGCCGCCATCATGGAGCGAAGCTGCTGGGCAGATCGCGGGTTGGCTTGGCCCGCCTCTAGGATGCGCTGAAGTTGTTGGAGGGGGGCGGGGGGGGCAACGGAGGACCTGTCTGCTGGAATGACACTGCCCGCACCCACCAGGGGTGCACCGAGAGGCCCGTTCTGACCTCCACCTGGTGGCGAGGAGGCAAAGAGGGAACCAGCAGATTGCGGAGAACGTGACCGGCGCTAGGTTAAGAAAGTCAGGTTTAGGCACAAAGTGAAGAAAATGGCCACGCTGAAAGGGAAAGCAAATGCACAGGGAGGGAGATGCACGAGGGAGATACGCAGTCGAGGAAACAGAAGCCTTCGAAAGTCATCAAAACATGAAAGCATGAAAACACGAAACCATGGATGTGGCCTCTCCAGTTGCAATTATCACCTCTGGGTGGAGTTATCACAGAAGTCGTCCATGGCCGCATGGCACAGCAGGTAAGACGACAGCTGGAACCTACTGCTGGCAGAAGAAGACAGGCACGTGCCAGCAGAAGAGGACACAGCTGACAATGCAATCGGGCACGCACCGCAGATAACGTGTGGGGCCTACAACAGCCGATAGAGGAACTCGACCCACCTTGCATGCCGCCCCATCCCCCCGCCACACCGCCACCGGAGCCGCCGGCCATCCACGCGCCTGCCGCCCGTCCATCCCTCCCAGAAATGCCACCCATACCAGTCCCCTGGCCAAGGTACCCTGCGCCTCCTTCCGCCATGTCCCTTGCGCCACCCTGCCCCGTCATTCGATCCAACCCAACACCAGAGGCCCCGCCAGCCTCTTGCGGGTAGAAGGCACCTGGGTGGGCTGACGGCGGACCGTCATAGCCCTGCGCCCGGCCCCACTGCGCACCCGCCCCGCCCACACCCCGTGAGAACTCCCCCCCCTCCCTGCTGCTTGCGACGCCACCTCGTCCGGCCATGGGGCCGCCAGCCTCCCCCTCCATGCCCCGCATGCGACCACCCACCATCCCCCCGCCCCCCCCCCGGTTCGCCAGCTCCCATTCCAGCCCTCCCCGAGTAGGCCCAAGCCCCCCCTCCATCGCGGGCTCCATCCCGCGGAACCCCATGGGGCCCACGTTGCTTCTTGCAGACGGCACACGGCCATTGGGGTAGCCACCGTCACCGCCAGCATAAGGCGTCGGGCCTTGCCCCCGCAGGCCTTGCAAAGGCAGCCCCCCACGTGCCCCCGCCCCTTCCATGACCGCCATCTCGTGGCCCATGTCCCGCGCACCGAACGCGGACGCTGGCCGCCCCTCTGGCATTGGCTGACCGGGGCGGGTGCCCCCCCCCCCCCCCCATGCTACCGCCACCAGCGCCCGTTGCCTCCCAGTTCCCTCTGCCCGCCGGAACGCCACCAAACGCGGGTGCGGGGCCCAGCCTGTTGTCAGCGGGTCGTTGCGCGTCAAGTGCCGCGTTTGGGCGTGGTAGCCGGCCCATGTCCGCCTCCGTCGCGCGCGATGCCTGCGTGTAGTCATGCGCCTGGGGAGGGGGTGGGTCGTCGTGTGCGTGGGGAGGGGATGGGTCGTCGTGCGCGTGGGGAGGGGGTGGGTCGTCGTGTGCGTGGGGAGGGGATGGGTCGTCGTGTGCGTGGGGAGGGGATGGGTCGTCGTGTGCGTGGGGAGGGGGTGGGTCGTCGTGTGCGTGGGGAGGGGATGGGTCGTCGTGTGCGTGGGGAGGGGGTGGGTCGTCGTGTGCGTGGGGAGGGGGTGGGTCGTCGTGTGCGTGGGGAGGGGGTGGGTCGTCGTGTGCGTGGGGAGGGGATGGGTCGTCGTGTGCGTGGGGAGGGGGTGGGTCGTCGTGTGCGTGGGGAGGGGAGGCAGCATGGTCATGGGTATGACACATTCAGGGCACGGAGGTGGGGCACAACGGCAGGGCACCAAGGTAGGGTAACAAAGGCGGGATCACGAGGGTGCGACAAGAGCATAGGACACAGAGGGGGTGTTGAAGCCACAAGGGCTGTAACGTATCGAGAGGGGAGCGCTGACTTGCTCGCTAATGTGCGTGCGCTCACCTCCTTCCACTGCACTTGCCCAGCTGGCCAGTACAGCGGTCCAGGCTAGATACAGGGACCGCATGCGCACGCTCACCACCTTCTGCCACGACTTGAGATGCTGGTTGTTACAGCGGACCATGCGCTAGGCACCATGCGCTAGGCACCGCACACGTGGGTACACGCACTCACCTAGTTCCTCGGTTCGTTTCTCACTCACCTCCTTCCGCTGGGACTCGAGGAACTTCGGGTTTACGTGGATGCCGCCGGATGGGGCCGCCATCGCCCCCCCCATGCCCAGCCGCCCCCCTTGGCCCCCTGTATCCGGAAGACCCTGCTCGCTGGGGGCTGCCTGCAGGGGGGGAAGACCCAGCCGGCTGCTGAGCAGCTGGAGGAGGTCGGCGGGGAACACGCGCTGCTCCTGCCACGTGGCGAACAGGTGCCGCACGCGGCCCTTGATGGACTCGTTGACCTCATTGTAGGCGCGGGTGAAGACGGGCGCGAGCATGCGCGAGAAGAGAGGGATGTAGACGCCGCCCACGTTCTTGGCGATGCTGTCCAACAGGTACATGGCAGGGAGCTTGTATTCGGGCGGTGCCTGAAGAGTGGGAATGGGGAGCAAGATATCAGGCAACGAAGCACGTACCCAGGTTGTTGAGCCGAGTTGGAGCCGAGCGCGCAGCTAACAAATTAAACAAAATTTGCCGTCTCAGGGCATGGCGAGAAAAAGGAAGAGTTTGCTGCTGCGTGTCTGCCAGCGTTTGATACGTATTTCATAGAAGTGGGCTCGTGCCTGTTCGGGCTCACCTGCTCTATCCGCCGAAATATTACAGCGACGATGCGATCCGCAGCAGCGATGTTTTCTTCTGATATCATGGTTAAACTAGCAATTTTGGTCCTGGAATTTTCCTTGAGGTCTTCCAGTGAAGCCTCGTACGAGACCTGCAGGTCGTACAATTCCTCTTCTGTAAGCTCTGATTCCACCATTGCTTCTCAAGAAAACACCCAACTGTTACTTGTCGGCTTGCCTGTCGCGCGTGCCCGCCTAGACGACCAAAACGACCACGGCTTCTGCGAACAGGAAGGCTGTCTATTGCAGGAGCACTATCCTTGAGCCCATCCTTGCAATCTTTGAGAAAAAAGACGCATCTTCTTCGTGTTCGAGGTCCCCATACCAGACTTATCTAGTGATGGGGGAAAAGTTTACGGCGTAGTCGGCCATGGCTATCCCGGGTTTATTAGCGAAGTGCACGACTGTGCGCACTCAGAAACCGTAGCACTGCTTCGAGGGAGGCCCGTGCGTGTGACGTGCGATGGTAACAGGTATTCTTCACCTACGTGCATCTGCGGCAATGCAAGTGCGCCGCGCCGTAGTTATAAATAAGCGCGGCTCTTGTGCGGGCGCGATGTCGATTTGCGGGGCCAAGCCAGCTCCAAGCCAGCTTCCAGAATCCAGACGCACGTGACAACCATGTTGACCTCTACATTGTAGCGCGGTTTCTCCCATAGAAGGCCCTGATTAGTGATTAGTGATTGGGCCATTATTTCCCGCTATCTAAACACATGAAAGACCGACGGGTAAAAGTTGAAGGTGATGTGCTCAGTGCTCACTGCTCACCCGATGAATGTCAAATTGACCCAGGATTTACCATTGAAATTACAAAGTGATCTGGCCTTGATTTCGGTGAAGATAAATTAGCCACCACTCTTAGTTATGAGCGATTTGAGGCTGCATTTTTACCCACGGTAATCCAGGCTCCAGATTTCGAGATCGTCCAGCTAGTGTGTGCTTTTTCTGCCGCGGTTTTGTTCAAGTCGGACCGCCAGATCCGGTCGATTGCGGAAGGATCAATCGTATAAGTCGAAAATAATCTTTATCGTGACATCCTACTAGGCAATTCGAGTCTTCGCTTTCTGAATCGGTAATGTTACATACCGCCATGAACACCAGGATGTCCTTATAATTCTTCTCCGGGAATAATTCTTCTCCGGGAGGATCCCGGAAGTAACATGTCGTGAACGACATGCCTTGGCGGCCCTGCTGGACGGCGCCGAGGCGTATTGTCAAAATGAATTTTATCTTGTCGGGAAGGCTGCTGGCCAACGTGCCTTGCCTTCTATCCTTGGCACTGTTGACGTTTGCGTCCTCGTTCGTCCTTGGGGACCTACCTAATTCGCGGCTCAAAGTGCCAAACAGCACGAACGATTCAGTACATGTCGAAGTTATTGCTGGTGCTGAGGTGGTTTGGGCAAGACCCACCGTGCGGCCATCTGCCGTTTTATTCCTTGCACACGGATGCTCTCACCAAGCGACCGACTTCATCGACAAGGTACTTCTCTTTCTTTGCGAAGACGAGTTGAGGTCGTAGTGTGAATAATTTTGCAGCTCTACGCTCACGTCGGAATTACGGGCTCCAAACTTTCCAGATCATTTCTCAGCTCCAGATTCGGACTTATAGGGCGTGTTTGCTGAGATAGCTTGGCGACACTTTCCACATCAAGTTGCACCCCCAAAATATATTTGACACCAGCTTGCTAAAGAAGCATGCTCATGAGCATCAGAAGAAATGTCCACAAATGTTCGCAGTGTTTGTTGATAGACAGGATAGATCAACGTGCATGTAAAGCTGCCGTGCGTACTGGTAATGGAAGCACCTCCCTGGTGGCTTGAAATTCTGTGTGTAGGCTGCCTGGTAAACATGTATTGCTTGTATGACATGCACTGCCTGCAATAAGACAAGTATTTCTTGCTGCTGTGATGCCTGCTGTCACCTGCGCCCCCCCCTCCCCCCGGTAGAGCGACGGCTGCCCCCACTGCCTGGGCCTACCCATCGAGAAAGCCATGTTTTATTCGGCGCTGGCACGCGGCTACTTGGTGCTGGCAGTCAGCAGTCAACACCGACCTTCGGGGTGCTGGCTGCTGGGTGAAGACAGCGCTGATGTGGTGGGTGGTCAGGCATGGGGGTGGGTGGTCAGGCATGGTGGGTGGTGGTGGCATGCACGGTGTTTAAGGCCAGGTAATGTAATTAGAGAACATACTTTCTGGGGAAACCACAATTCTTGGCTGTGGATTTTTCCCTTTGCTATCGAGGCACCCACTCGGCAACTGTGCGATGGCCCGGCAAGCCACGGTGGCCCACATGCGAGCATCACGTGACACACCGAAAGGTCACCCCATGGGAGCACTCACTTGGGCCCCGGATTCTTGGTCCTGTTATACTACTATTACATGATTCCTACTACTATTACATGATTCCTACTACTATTATATGATTCCTACTACTATGTGATTCCTATCTGGTCCCGCTGTCATCTGGCCTCATGAAGGTCGGGTGTGGCAGCAATCGGTGCAGGGCAGCTGCGTGGGTGCTCGGTGGTACGCTCGTTCTGTGGCACAACGCATTCGCGCGTGCTCTTGTTCTAGTGAGCCTTCTCGTTTTCAAGCATGCCTTGATACGAGCGAAGGCGCCCCTTAGAAGCAGGATCTGCTGCGTGCTCTGTATGCACGCTGTTTCCCAAGTGTGTGCCTTGAGCATGCCATAATGTGTGTCTCCCCTGCGTTGCGTGACTTGCGTATGTCACTGGCCGTGCCTGTGCCCCCCCGTGCTCATGCCATGGCATGCCGTGGGCTGCCAGGCTCACGCCACATCTTGTCCCGCTCATGGCATGTAATACCCACACCATGTCCCTTGCACGGCTTGGTGCAGGCATCCGTCACATCCGTGATCTCCACTCTGCGCGAGAGGGAAGGAGTGGCCCACGTGCCCCTGTTTGCGCTCGGCGCGTCCTCAGGGGGGGCATTCGTCTGTAAGCACTACCCTGCCTACTCCCTGCCTGCCCAGACCAAGCCGGTGTTGCGTGGTCATGTGGAAGGCTTGTCATTTGGTTCGGTGTGCCTGACAGGGGAGGGAATGCCACACGCTTCCGTCGCTTAGTGTGCTTAGTGTGGTATCTGCGTCAACAAAGAACTTGGGGCTCTCGGCCCCAAACAGCCCCTCGCCCACATATATAGCTCTATGCCATCAGGGAGACATACTGTGCAGCTTCCTAACACATGCACGTAGGAATCTGGGGCTTTTGATGAGCTTTTGTCATGATGGGGGTTCTGGATCAGGCAATGTTGCATCCCTGGTCACGTCTTGGGTTGTGCCATTTCAGGTTATAGATACCTGACCATCTGTGCATCCCTTCCTGTGGGGAGTTTCTCATTGGTTTGGGAAGGGGGGCCACCATGACAGTTCTGCAGACTCGAGACTTGGGTTGCCACACGGCGACGTCAGAACCCCAAACTAACCCAAAAGCCCAGGTTGAAATACGGGGTGTGAAAACTTGTTGGATGCGGTTCACGGGTCTGCACCCTTTGGCTGCTGTGGGGCCGTCATTGATACTTGCCAGATCGTTGCCTCTCTCTGAACACCTCCTCCTCCCTTGCGCTGGACCCCGTTACCATGCCATCCGTTGCGTTGGTGTCCGCACACACCCTCTTGCCCCTGTATCCCTTGTTCCACCCTTCATTCCCCCTCCACCTTCCTACCCCCTTGCAGCCGCATTGCCCCTGCACATGCCGGTGGATGCGGTGGTTGTCCAGATCATGCGTGCCGTACGACAGGACAACACTAAGCCGGCCTATGGCGGCGCCCCGTACCCGCCGGTAAACTGCGCGGGCCAGCTTCGTTACCCATAGGATAGGGCAGTGGAGATAGAGCTCGTGAGTCTTCAATCGCCAAATTCTTGTGCATAATGTTGGTAGATAAAGGCGATCTTGTGTTTGGAGCTGACTCCATTGTGCCTTGGGGTCGTTCAGTTGGGAGTGTCATGTGTGGAGACACCCCCCTCCAGTATATGGACTGAAATGAGGCCCACCCCACCTGATGTATCCCCTGCGTTGGGGCAAGTTGACATCTGCAGATGTCATTTCCTTCGTATTTGGTTGTATCCTTTCTCTTGGCCGATTTTGGGAGGGAAGCATCTGTCATGGGACCTCATGCATGGCCGCACAGTTGGTTAACTGCTACTTTTGGTTGGCGCAAACCTCGCATTTCGCTGGCACGCTCATGCGCACATGCATGGCAGCGGTGGTGGCCAGAGATGCCAGGGCGCGCCTCCTGCCTGCGGCGTATACAGGATGCAAGGAGGGCCCCCAAGTGATTGCCTTGCAGAGCACTAGTTTACGCGGTCATATCATACGTGTGGTCATGGCCATATGGTAATTGTGTTGCTTGTGTAATGTGGGGGCATTGTGGCACATAATCGACCACCGCAACCTTTCATGCTTAAAAAGGTTGGCTAGGTTGCCCCCCCCCCAAGCGGTCTTCACTCATATGGGAAACCTCCCGCGCATGGCCAAGGCCTGGTTACACTCAACGCCAATAGCATGCAGTCGCACCGAGAATGAGGTTGTAATCGATCGGTGGCTGTTTTGTCTGCGTCATGGATGGCGATATCGGAAAATAGTCTATGATGCGTTGCGGCTGGCGACACATAATTTGGCTTGCTCGGTGGCTAATGCGTTCTGGCTGCTTGCATTCGTGTCCCTGCACACGCGTTGGCTGCGTGCGCGCGGCACGCACAGGTCCTCTTCGTGACCATGCAGCGCGACGTTCGGACAACGCACATCGTGAACCAGCAGGCGGAGGTAAAGTATTTTAGTTACACGTCGAGGTAGCACCTTGCATGTGAGTGTGGGATGTTGTGGGTGGGGATTTTGTTCTTGAGAGCGCCTGCCTTGCGTGTGAGTATGGCTTGTGAGGCAGAGAAGAAAGGAGCTGCTGCTGTAGCTGCCATTCGATGGGGAGCCTGGTTTCTACTTTGACATAAGCAGTCACCGGATGATAGCAATAGTTGAACAGCCATGCCAGGGACGGGTGGTGCGTCGGTGACTGTGTGCATACATAGCACTTTCATCAACGCCCTCAGCAAGCCCAGTGCCCGGGGCTTGGGCAATATAAGCTGGGCGTGCTTGCGTGCAGACAGACAGCCACTGAGCTGTTTTCGAAGTGAGGCTCTGTCAGCTGAGCCCGTGATGACTGCAAGCAGTATCTATTGTACGTCTAGACCGTGATTGGAACAGTATGATGCCAAAACAAGAGAGATTTGTGCTGCAAATTTAGGAGGCTCCATGCCTGACCACAGGGATCGGCTGCCGTTAACACATTTCGCTAACTGGCTCGTTAAACGGTCTTCTTTAGATAGCTCATTACGTGGCCCTTGTTACACGGCTGGCAAGCGGCTCCACAGCCGTCCTGCATGGCGAATAATGCCTCTGAACGCCCCCACTGGAATCATGCCCCACTGATCGCCATCCTGAGATAATATCAAGTCATTTATGTAACGTGTGCCACCCTGTGCGTCTGCCATGGTGGCGTGCCCTGTGCTCCCCCCCGTCAGATCCTGGTTTCTGCGGGGAGAAAAGCGGACGTCATTGTTGTGCCTCCCATGCGGCTCACACCGGACTTCTTCAGTGAGCGGTAAATAGCGTTGCTTGGCCCAGCAAACACCGGGCTTTTTGACCCTGATAATCACTGCTGTTGGGCTCTAGATCCCGCAGCCTGCACACCATAACATGGGGTTAGCCGTGATGGCTGTTGGACGAATAGGAAACCGCCCATGACAACCATTACACCCAGCCATCACTTTTAGCGCGCTTTCAGCACAAAGGCTGGGCTGCATCCCTAGAGGTCCGTTGTGTGCAGTCGGCACCAAGCAGCGTCGTGATTGCGGGCGCTTGCGATTCGCTTCCTTTCGGTTATGGGCGCTTGGTGTCCACGCTGCCACCACTTGGGAGCCTGTTGGGCTAAACTACTAGCGGGGTGTTGCCACTGCCTTCAGTGGTGTGTCAATGCCCACACGTTCTCCTTTCTCTCCGTACCTGCAGCCTCACACCCATCGATGCTGTTCTAGTATTTGCCTACTGTATAAATAGCCGTTGGTCTCTGCCCATCTATTCAGCAGGTCATGGCATACCTCCAGTACCCACACGCCTGCCTGCCGCCCCACTACACATTCTGTATTCCAGACCCACCCAAGACATGCTCTGTTCTTCATTCACACTGAAGCTCATGCGACCTATCAAGTTTGTCTGGCAGCTTAGCGCGTCTTTCGTCAGCCTGTCTTTTGTCGTGGCTCGTCCCATCACCTCCCTCCTCCCACCCAATGACCCCCCCCCCCCCACCCCCAGCATTGAAGGTTTCCCACGCGCCAGCTCGCAGGCCATCCACGACGCGCTGCTAGCATCCGGTCTGTTGGACGAGGAGGGTTTTCTCACCACCGACCCGCGACGCAGCCGCTGGCGCGACTCCGTGCTGCTGGTGAGCAGCTGGTACTGCCCGTGCCGTTGTCCTTAATTGGCTCTGCAAATCTACGGAGTCTGCTGCCAGGTTTGCATTTTCCTGCAGACTCGCCTTTGACGCCGGTTCCTGTAGTGGAACCATGACATGCCCCTGATTACAAGGGATCTGTTTTCGGGCTGTTTGTCTTAATGTTTTCAAGCCCACTCACTCGTGGCCTCCTCCTAGCAGGCTATAGACATAGGGCCAGGGTCAGTGTGAACAAGGAAAGTGGGACAAGAAATGTGCCCTCTTGTAGTGCATGAAGTATTAGCCACGTCTACTTAATCTGCCGCTGCGCCTGGCATGCCGCGGCGGCTGCTTCCAGTGCCACTTTGCGGGCGAACCAGCACGTTGCAGGCGAATATAACAGTTTTGCGCTGCTTCCTGTTGACATTAGAAGTACGAGCGTATAGGATTGTGTCGTGCTGAATGCAAGTGTTCGGCACCTTTGCTGCCCGACTTAAGGTGTGGACAAATCTTCCGGCCTGTCTTCTCAAGCAGGCAACGTGGACTATCTTTCCTTTTTCCTCGTCACCTGCAACAGGCCGTACCAGAGCTCCACGGCTCGCTCAAGCCGGATGCATCACCCGTGTCCGAGCTGATGAACCGGGCGTACGCAAGTAAGCGTTGGCAAGCCCAAGTCACTGACCATGTTGCACTTGCGGCAGTGCTGAGGACGGTGAACGCGTGCTGCATTAAACAGCCTTCTGGGTTTGGGCCTTGCTATTCTCATAACCACTAGGACCGCCTTCTGCATTTTCATCACAGTCATTTATAGCTCTGTTGTGATGTTCTGTTGATAGCTTGGTGATGGCATGGTGTCGGCTGGTGCAACCTTGTATATTCCAAGCGAGCATTATATAAGATACGCGAAAAAATTAATAGCATGTGTTTTCTCTTCTCCTTTGCTTACCACTTGTATTGCATGTGTTATATTTTGCAGCGGATTTATCTACCTTGATGATTTCTTTAGCTACCTCTGCTTTCCTCTCATCTTGTTGGTTGTCCCCTGAGCTGAGGGAGCTCAGGGGTTGTGGGGCTTGGTTGTGCTAAAAGGGGAACTGCTACTGGAGTAACTAAGGCCATCAGCTGGCCCGTCTGGTGCCCGCTTGCATCGATTTGGAAATTTTTCCAGCATGTGACGCAGGCCAGGTGAGGTCTGGCCCCGATTCATTCATTCACGCGCCTCCGTTGGGAGAGTCACGGGGTACCAACTGTTGAGTAGGTACCTTTCATCCCTTTTGATGCACAGCAAGAAGGGGGCATGCCCCCCCCCCCCCCCCCCCTTCTCTAATTGCCTTGAAAGGCAGGCCACAGGTTCAAGTTAACTGCTCACGGGGAGAGTCTAGCAACGACTGTGGGCGCAATAAAGCTGCGATATAGCAAAAGCGTAGCGGATGCAGTAGGTCTGCCCCATGGTCCAGTGGCAACAGATAGGCTTGGAACTCATGTAGACGGGCACCGGTTTGGGAGAATATAAAGGCCTCTCCCAGAGCCTGAGGGGCTTTAGGGGCGTACCCAGGGTTCACCCATAACCCCCCATATCAGTGCCCCGATATATGTGTGTGGTTGTCTAGGTGGTTGCTCATCCCTGGTTAAGTGTATGTCTTGCAAGCTAGGTTGCTGCCTTGCCATCCACACTGCATGTTAACAAGGCTAATCTTGCTTCCTGGCACATGCTTTTGCTTGCTGGCTGTGCGCGCAGTGCACGAGTACATTGGTGAACCCTACCTTGATGCCATCTTCGACTGGCTTGAGTCTACTCGAGCGTAAACAGCCTTTCTGATCACCGCCCATATGGCAGTACGGTAGCTTTGATTTAAGGTCGGTCAGAGACTGGCTTGCCATGCTGATCTGCTCTACCCCCTTCACTATCCTGCAAGGCCATGCAGCTGGCAAATTTCTGTGATGGGTGACTGTACATTTATCAAAGAGACAACCAGCGCAGACCAGAAATCTGGAAGAATCCAGACCATGGATTGTAGCTCGACCCTTCTGTTATCTTATCTGGGCGTTTGTCGAGTCGTTCAGGTTGATAGAAATGGATGGATGTGGATATGTGCAGCCCTGTCTGGACTGCCTGGCGCTCGAGGCTCGGGCGGTTGGTCTAGAAAGCAGCCCCAAAACGGAGGCCCTGGCCCTCGGCATGGCAGGGCCCCCACCCACACTCCGCCTCTTAGACGACACCGAGGTCAACTACCCTACTTCAGGCCGCTTCAAGCTGCTCGGCAGTTGGCTTCCCGACTGCGAGGACAACCTGACTACACGGATCGGCATGGCGTGGGCGCAACTCCATGACCACCGCCCGGCCGCTGGTGGAGCAACCCCGCCCTACCCCGGATCGTCAAGCGTGACCTCTTCAAGGTCGTCATTCTGACGATCCTGACCTACGGCGCCGAGACCTGGGCACTGACGCAGGAGCTGGAGCAATGACTCGACGGCGACGTCACCAAGATGCTGCGCAAGGCCCCCTTTGGTTTGCACATTAGTAATGAGGATTTGTACGCTGATTTGCCCTATGCTTCCCACATTCTTAGGCACAGGCGCCTGGGCCCAGCCGGGCACCTGACCCGCACAGATCAGGTAGACACATCTGATACTCAATAGTTAGCTGGCAGCCTGGCACCAAGCCCGCCCAGCCTGGGCGATATGTCCTCACCTGGCGTGCCCCAGGCCGTGCGCGGCAGGGCCGCCATGCACCCGTGGACTTTTCGTGATAGACTCAGCATGGGCATGTGCTACCCTAGACGGGCTCACACCCGGGCAGCCTCCTGGTTTGTCTGTAATACGGAGGCAGATGACCAGTAAGCAAGGATAGATGGCAAGTAGTGATGAAGGAGACCACCCCCAAGTCTGTGGGGCCTCCGCGTGTAACCGCGTATGGCATTCATAGCGATTCGGGCCGTGGTGCCCACAACCATGTAACTAGGACCTAGATAGCTTACATCATCCATTCCATCCCATGTTCCCCTCCCACTGAGGCCTTATGCTCACGTGACGCAGTCACGTCTCCATCTATTACCGCTGTGCCGTCCTGGTGTAACTAAGCGGTGGGAGTGCACATAAACGTTGCATGTCCTTCAAGCATATTAGTTTTAGGAATGGCCTCAACACGGCACTTCAAGTGTCCGCATGTCCAATGAACCAAACTGCTCAAAGCTATATGAATTACCGCGGTCAGAGCTATATGAATTAACGCGTTTCAAGAATTACGTTTTGAGCTAGTTACTTGAACATTTATAACACCAGCACTGGCTGGCCACTACTATATTATTACTGATCCGAGGGTGTGGGTATGGAACAATGACATGACGGGCATCGAGAGAGATGTGATGATTGGTCAACACATAGCCAGTTTTCAACGTTGCTTGAATGAGCACGTATAGACTGAGTCACGCGGGTATACCAATAAAAATTAATTAACTAATTAATTAATTAAATATTTATATTAATAAAGGAACCAATAAACCCCTATACACTTAATGACAAGGAGGGAGCGCGCCCTAGCTTCTCTCACTGCGCCAAGTGGGCAGGCCACATAGCGCTCTCTCCGTATCATCACCGGGTGTGGGCGCAACTGTGGGTGCAATACAACAAGTAGATTGACGCAAAGCAGATGCTATAAATTAAGGGGCCGGTGCGGTCAAGACATTGGCTGAGGCGCAAATGGCCAGAATATGCCAACGTTAGATGAGCTTCATAATAAAGCCACATTGCTCCCTTTATTCGCAACACGGATTGCATAATGTTCAGGAGGGAACATCTATGTTTAAGGAGCGAATGTCCACGAGGGACAGCAAGCCCAGGCGGTAATTTGGGTAGCGCAGCATGTAACGCAGCTCGTCCTTTATCCGCTGGTTGCTCACGCGCTTCTCCGCCTGCCTACCCAGCACACCCATGGTCTCATCCTCAGCTCCTCCGCCTCTACGAATGCCAGGTTCATGGCCTGCCCGACTGGCGATGCTGGAATCCTTGATTCTAACTAATTCCTGCATCTGTACGGCGATACCAGCCTCCAGCTCGCCGGCGGCATCCGCCTTGCTGACTGTCGCCAGCAGATTCCGCGCGAATGCTTCGACGTCACCTCTCGGTGCAGGCTCGTCATCGACAATGTTGTAGACGCGGCTGCGTGGACGAAATGGCATGGGACGTGATAGCAGTGTAGATGGTGCTGACGGTGACAGGGTGCCTCAGGTGGAATGGCATTCTATAAGAAAGGAAAGAACATGTGCAAATGGCGAGCCAGTCCAAGCAATACACATGATATACTACAGTACTATGATGTACTACCGACACTAGTACCAAAAAGAATATGGCAGTTTGATAGAACTTCTTGTTGCAACATGCCTAATTTGGCAATGTTCCAGACTTATCGGCCAGGCCGTGGCCATCCACGCGATTGCAAGGAATAGGTTTCGCACCTGCGCTTTTGACACCTGCAACAGCCTACACGCAACGCAGGAGCAATGAGCGGTATTCATGGGACCCAGGGCAGCTGCTCAGCTAACCCCAGTGCAAGTCTCAAGTAGCACAATGGTATAGAAGTAGATTAATACAGTCTAGTCTGGCCTAGTCTAGTCTAAAAGGCCAAGCGCCATGGCCACTCCTGAATCTTGCACGCCGGACTCCTCAAGCGCAGCATGCGGGCATCCGTGAGATAGTGCTCCCAATTACAATCCACATCTAACCAAAGCACAGCGTGCCACGACAGCTCACACACACGCCATATCCATTTCATCCACAAGCTACGTGACAACATCGCCCCACGCTCACCCTGGGTTCGGCTGGAGCATGCTGGCGTAGAGCACGCCGCAAATGTCTGCCACGTGGCAGCGGCTCACAAACCGGCGGTTGGAGCGCTGCACCTGGGAGTCAGTCTTGGTGTCGCGGGAGAGGGAGTCCAGGATGCTGGCACGCGCGATGGTGGTGCGGCAGGCAGTAGACAATATAGCGAATAGACACGATGGAGGAGCCAGGCATGGCATACGGCAACATATTTTGATGCAAGGCGCATGGCTGTCAGGTGCTATGGCCATGATGGATCCAGCCATGACTAACCAAGGGATGGGTTGTGGCCGAAATCACCCACAGGATGGCCAGATGACATCCAACAAGATGTGCGGGGCTTTGTGTCCCCTGTGTCAGGTCCTCCAACTCATGCACCCAGCGCGCTGTCCACAACGTCCGCACACACTCCCATACATCGCCGCAGTCACGCGTGTTCCACCCTGAGCTGTCTACCCCTGCACACACGTATTCCACACGCCCACCTACAAGCACCGCCGCACACAAGTTCTGCCATCTCACCTATGTAATCTGTGCGCGCATTTCCTGCCACTTCACCTATGCATCCCAGCACACATACTCCACCGGCTCATCTACACAGCCCTGCACACACATATTCCATCACCTCACTTATCTACCCCTGCACACGGACATTTCCCCGCTCACCTCCGTGATGGCCCGTAGATTCCACCCAGGCGGAATATGTGGACGGGCAGGCCGTGTGTTTGCCACAGCGCCAGCCACGCCGCCTCGGCCGCCGCACGTGCCTTTGCCTTGGGCTCGCTGGGACGTAGTTCACAGCTGGCGGTGACAAGTGGGAGGACAGACCGTGTGGGAACCGGGGGGGGAGACCGAAGAAGGACCGTTGGCGAAGGGGGGGAGGGTTGGGGGCATGACATGTCGGAAATTCTACCGTGCCCAGAGCAGGTTAACTATTATAACAGTAAAAAACATTATTATTATACCACAGTATAAAAGTGCCAAAAGCATTTGGCACTGGACAACGAATGGAAGGCATGGGCAGGCACAGGCAGGCATCGCTGCAGCCATGGCAGATGCATGAGCAGGCGTGGGCAGGCGTGGGCATTGCATGCACAGGCATGGGCTTAAGGATATGCCAAGGGTGGGGGCCCTTGGAATGTCACGGTGTGCATATGCAGGCCGCGTAGCGTTGGGGTGTCGTCCCAAGCATCTGGGCAAAGATGTCCTCGGTACGTCGTCAACGGGGGGCCATTCTAGTTAGACTACCTTGCCAGTCATCCATCCATAACTTCTACAAGCATCCATCTGCATTATTGTTTTCCCGCTTTGCCCCAGCCCTAAACGCCTGTCTTCCGTCTATCCCTAGTGGCTCTGCTGATGTTGCAGGCGGGATGTCCATAGAGTATAGAGCGAGACGGCCCACGAAACGGCTGAGCATGTCCTAGCTGAGCGCCCCGCATGGCTCGGTCGTAGGCAGAGTCATGTATTCAGGCGAGGATGCTCCCAGCGCCACACACCACCACCCCCTGGCCCCGGCTATGAAAACCCGCGGTACCCGACACTACAGGTATATTCCCCACTTAAGTTTCTTGGCCAGTTCTTGGCTGGGAAGGTTGCGTGGACACGAACAAGGTCGCCGTGACACGGCAGTGCGAGTCGGCGCGGGTTGTGGCTTGCGCCGATCCATCCTGGCCCCATGAGCACGCTACAATACAAATCCAAGGTTAGACAGTTTGTGTTTTGTATTAATAGGCTACCCATGGCGGCCGGCACCTACTCTTCATCCACCCAATGCCCGCCCCAGTCGCCGTAGACACCTGCCGCCAATCGGGGTAGCCACGCACATGCGCATGAAAAAGGGAACGCCGAACGCGACAGACAGCGCGCCAGCAAAGTGAGCCCATGGCTGCCCAAGCCACAAAGCAAAGAGGCATGTCTCCAGGAGGTGTCTGCAGTCTTTATTCCTACATATAGGCAACAAAATCATTGGACTTCCTTCCCTACAGCTCGTCCTAGATGCATCCCAGCTCTTGGCTTCACAAAGGCGGCCCCTTGAGGGCGCTTTGCCCAGCTTTAAACGTCGAACAAAGTTTTGCTTGCAGTTTGCAGTATTATGACAAGCCACCATTATAGAATCTGCACGTTGTGGAGACACGGCCAAATGCGAGAGTTTGCTGACTGCAAACCCCGCCACAAACTTCTTGTCGCCCAGAAGGGTGTGGGCGCTTTCATTAGTGCACCCCATGCATGAACGTATGATAACACCTAGTTTGGCTGGTGTAGATAGAGGCAGGGTTTTAAATACCGTTGCAGATGAGCCGATGCAGAAAAATGGGTGCCACAGAGCACATCCATGCCACATAATTAATCAAGGAAGATCGCCCCCAGCCTGCTCCGCATCCATGCAGATTTGGTGTTGGGGGCATCCCAACCGGGCATGCCACACTCGAACTGCTGAGGCATGCCAACTCACTTGTACTGCTGAGGTAGCCCAGCCACCGCAACGTCCCCGCTGCTGCCATCTCGCGCAACACGGTGCCGTACGTCGCAGCCACCTGGCAGCAACGGACACACGGGTTAGCAAAACCAAGCAGCTTCTTGGCATGTCAGATGTGGGTGGAAGGTATAGGGCAGGAGCAGACCAGGTCCGCCAGGTGTGAGACAGCAAGCGTTGGTGGACCAAGCCCATGCACACGCTGGCGAATCCCTCCATCCAATAATTGGCCCTCCCACCCACCCTCGTTTGCGGCTCCGTGGGCGCCTGCCCGCAGCAACATGTCAATTGTAACTGATGACTTGCATACTTGATGTTGCTGGACTGCGGTGTCTCCCACCAGTACAGGCGGCGTCCCCCTGAAGCGGATGCACTCAAGTATTCTTCGTCGCACGATCGCTCAAAGAGAACAGTACGTTCTGAAGTCTTCATCGCCGCATGCTAGCATAATGAGACCGTGCGCATAACAGCAGGGGCCACCCAGAGGCACATATGCGCGTGCGTGCCCGGTTCCCTGCCTTGGCAGCGTTGACATATTGCGTCCCTGGCCCCGTGGCATCAATGACTGCCCAACACCAACGTGATGTGCCTCTAGCAAAGGCAGCAGGCGGCAACTGTTGTGGCTCAGGATACACGAACTAACCTTAAGAGGCATGGTCGAATGAACCATGTCAGCCATGCCAGCTGCATGGTTGCTTCTAGATCAGTATCATAGATTGGCACCATAAGTTAATATCATCGATTAGCACCATAGCTTAGTATCGTAGACTAGCATCATACATTAGCACCAAAAGTTAGTGTCATAGATTAGCATCATAGGCTAGTATCATAGATTAGCACCATAAGTTAGTATCATAGATTAGCACCATAGGTTAGTGTCATAGATTAGCATCATAGGCTAGTATCATAGATTAGCATCATAGGCTAGTATCAGTGATTAGTATCATAGCGCACGGATTACGCCTGCAAGCAGCAGCACATTTCAAATATCACCATCATTGTCTAAGTGTACCTGCTATTGTTAGCACTAGCCGATGCAATTAGATAATGAAGTGTCACAACCATTATTTTCCCTACGATTACTAGGACATCCTCACTTCCCTGCTCTACCCTTAGCACATTATCATACCTACCCTGCTCCATTGAAAGCAATCCCTAATCCTCCTCTGCGCCCATCAGCTGCGCATCTCACCCCGTCAGGTCGTCGTGAGATGCCGACAGGTGGCACTGAGACAAGCACGTGGGTGGAGGACCGCAGGCAGGCCAGGGCGGCCTCGCTGGGGCAAGGGAATCAACACATGTGGAGGAGCAGCATCAAGTTGGTACAGAGAGGAGCCCCCCAGAGAGGAGAGGAGAGGAGGGTAGTGGGGAGGAGAGAAGGGAAAGGGAGGAGAGGTGGGAGGTTCACGCAGAGGGGGGAAGCGGCACAGAAGTCGGATAAGGCGCAAGCACGAGGCAGCGCAAGGGAGCAAGCACGCGAGTGGAGAGCGCGCACAGGAAGGAGAGGGGGGGGGGGGCGGAATGCCAGCCACATAGGAGGGAAGTTGAGGAGGGGGAAGGGGGGGGGTATGGTGAAGAAGCGGGGGAGGGGGGGGTGCGGCATGACGCAAGAGGGGGAGAGAGTGGGGCGCTACCGATGCACCCAGGAGGGGCTTTGTATGTGCAAGTCATGATACTTAGAGCAGGCCAGGCAGGTGATGGCGCGCACCTGTCTGTCATGACCAACCACATGCAATTTGGGTGGCTTGAGCTTTGGATGACTCCAGGAATATGCAAGTTGCCTGGCAGCCTCAGACTGGTGGACCCTACACAGGTAGAGGCTGATCATGGTCATGCATGGAGACGAGACCGCCGCAGGCCAGCGTTGGAGCACCCGCAACCACCCCGCGGTCTCGGGTGGCATGCTACCCCATGTGTGTAGCTGTCTGGTGGACGCGGTGTAAGAATTAATGTCGAGCGCCCAAGCGTACGAGGTCATCCAGTAGATGCCATCTGCGGACCGGAGATGCTGTCCAGTGCTCGTGAGTGTGGAGTGTTCCAGTACACGCGGTCTGCTGAACGCCATCTCATGCACAAGAGTATGGAGCGTGGAGGGTGTGGCAGGCGGAGGCAGACCAGATGGTGCTGGATGGTGGCAGTGCCGCGATGCTACAGAGGGAAGTGTCTGTTATAACTTAACCGCCCCATTGCCCCGAGCCAGGCATGTGTGTCATGCAGCCCACACCCACGAGGACCGCTAGGGGGAGCAACACGAGAGATGAGAGGCAAGCGCAGCGTGCTGCTGGCACCCAATGTGCGTGGCGCACGTCCAACAAGCGTGAGTAGTGACAAAGCCCCGCGGCATCAGCGCAATGAGCCGGTGGAAACGGTGAGTACAGCAGGAGAAGCAGGCGTGCAGGTGCGTGGGGAGGTGGCGCATATCCGCAACCAAACTTCTGTCATCGTGCCATCCCCACTTCCATCCACCCATACAAGTAAGCCTCCATGCACCAGACAAGCAACGCCTCCATGAGCCATACGACCATGAAACGACCACCATCTCCATGTACAAGCATCAACAGGAGCGCAGGCTCCTCATCCCCGCCGCCTTCGTTGTACCTCAGGCCCCCGCCCTCATCATCGTCGTCGTCATACACAAATACCCTCCAATCGTCGCTGCCATCGGGAGGGTCGTACGCGCGGTGCTTCTGCCGACAGGTGCCCGCCACTTGCCTGCGCTCATCCCAGCGACAGAATAGGGACCATAGAGCGTGTGGCCGATAGAACCCTGTTGTTAGCAACAGCCAGTGAGGGATGTGTGTGTTGAGTACTACCGCTGAATACTGCACTACCATTTACTGTATCAACGAGCAATGCGGAAATGTGGGCACTTGAAGTAAACCATCACACGAACACGGCAAGAAAAGCAAGAGGTAAATTCCGGGCACCCTGGCAAGCTGTGGCGGCTGTGCCAAGTGAGCTTGTCATCCTGTACAGTCTGTCCGCGGTTGTCCTTCCTGCCCACCTGACCACTCGCCCCCCAAAACTATCCAACTGGTTGGCTAGTCTTGTGCGCCTATGGTTGTCTCCACGGACCTCCGGTTGGCAAGCTACACTCGCGGCTCACCAACGTTCTTTACGCAGCGCGTGCGCCAGAAATTGGGACGTGTAGCCCATGCCAAAACAAAAAAGTCGATGAGGGCCATCGAGGACGCTGACAGCGGTATCCGGTAGTGGAACTCCCTCCGCTTCAGGCAATTTGCAAGATATTAGTGTACGCCTACAATCCCGATTACGTGGTATATCCTTGACGTATCCTGTGGCTTTCCCCCCGCTCTGTGTCCGCAAGGAGACCCTCGCATATCCTACGCGGCGGCAGGGTTCTGCATTTTCTTTCCCCACGCGGTAAGCGTAAGCTTGGTACGCCTGCAATGCAGCCCCGGGGGTTACAATACCAACAACAAACATTGCTTCACGAATACCTCCTAGCATGGATAAGCGTTTGCCGTCCAATTCGTGTAAGACAATTCGCACATTGAGAGCTCACTCATTCCCGTCGAATGTACCTCTAGCAACTCGTATAGCCTGCCTACTTACAGCCTGCTTGCGCTCTAAGAAACAACATCAGTAGGCTCGCTGGTGGTGGCCATGGCAGCCCAATCCAACCTAGTCGTCCCGCGGTTATTACCTCGTTAGCACCGAGTCTACGTGGCATCCCCTCAGGCACCGAGGAAATGACCGTACCTTCCCGCGAGATGGTTACGGTCGCGCGCCTAAATATGCTATCGATGTGACTAGCCGCCAGCCAGGCCCATCCCCGACTGTATGTAACTAGTCGGGCGAAGCCGCGAGACTGAGACCTAACTAAGCTAATCTAGAAAATCTTGGCTTGGTATTTACTAATAGACGGACACAAGTCAGCGACCGGCGCTAGCTCACGATCGCTACCACAAGGATATTGCATGTCCCCTATTCTAGGTATTTCTCTTGGCCCACGCAGGACTCTACTGGCTACACCAGAACGATCCTCGCATTCGGGGCTTCCCGACAGGTAACGGTAAAGGTATATTCCAAACGGCTTATGTGGATGACACAACAAATGTTTGTATCTCTCTGCCTGAAGTGCATGCTGTCATGGATAATATCACTACCTATTCTGTTGCCACACAACAACGATGCAATGTGCTCAAGTCCACGGGACTGCATATCGGCAAAACCAACACCCTACGCTACGCCCTCCCCAACCTGGCTGTGACCTGGGTCAAGCCGGGGGATCACCACCTTTTGCACAATTGTCCCATCGGCTGCACACCCGAGGGACGCTTGGCTGAACAACGTTCTTTCATGTATGATGAAACCAACCACGTGGGCAAGCTTGCAGGCGTTCTCCTTACCGCCGGGCGCTGGGGGGCCGTCCACCGCATGAGCCTACGAGGGCGAACCCTGATCGTCAACCAACTGTTGTTCTCTAAGGTCTTGTATTATTGCCAAGCACACCCACCCAATGATGCCACCACACAGCTCATCCAACGCCTTGGCAGCAATTTTGTCTGGAAACAGAAAGGCTTAATCTCCAACACGGTCCACGGATGGATCAACAGAGAGATGTCCTTCATGTCATGGGTGCACGGGGGCCTCGGGCTCCACAACATACAATGGCGTCTGTGGTCGCTGTATGCTAAACAAGTGATATCCGTTTTTATGGGCGTTAACACACACCCTGGCTGCATGCTTGCACGTGAAACGCTAGCCTCTCTTTCCACCCATGCTAGTGGCACCTCGTGGCAACTGGGGGCGGGCATACTGGGCAGCACCCTTATTTCGTACAAAGGACTCCCATGGTATTGGCAGCGCATATGGACAGGTTACAATAAGCTCAAGCCAGGTCGCCTAGTCTTTCCTACTACTAGAGAGGAGGTGGCACGGCAGCCACTCTTTTTTAATGACTTAATCACAGACGCTACTAACAAGCCCCTGGGCACTCTCCACGGACACAACCCGTATGATGGCTTTCTGCGCGCGTCACCGCCGATTGTCAGGGTGCTGGACCTCTACCTGGGGCACGGCGCTGCGTACCGACGGCTCAGCTACGACGAGGTCAGCACTTGGGTCTCCCACATGCCCTCCCTGCAAGCGTGGCAAACTCTTATAAGTGCGATACCAGCGGCGTGGCATGCATTGATGACTGCCCCACGCAAGCCAATTATAACCGGCGACTGGGTTAGCTTCTACGCCGACGGAGTCACGCCTGCGTGCAAGGGTTTAGTCGTGACGGTTCTGCCACATGAGGGGCTCCAACTACAACTGCTGGACGCTATTTCTGGCCACAATGGGTGTCTGTATCAATTATCCACCTTATATGCGTACACGCCCGCTTCCCAGTGTCACCGCATACGCGTAGTCCCATGGTCTGTGCCAAGATCTTGCATGATCCAGCCGGACCCATTATCCCCGGTTGAGAGCATTACATGGCTACACGTGGGCAACACACGGCTCGATCTACTACATCTGGACCCGGTTGAATTTGGATGGGTCTTAACCAAGGGGGACATCAGAACCAGCAAATGTATCTTTGAGTACACCGCAGATTGGGGTTATGATATCTTGTTGCATATGTACCATCAGCCCCACCCGGGCCGAGCCCGCTGGGGAATACATTGGCCGGGCTACACTTGGGTTAAGATGATTACCCTGGCGGTAGACCACCCTCTCGTGGACCGCAGGGCCACTGATGTACAACACCTTTTGATGCATAGGGCGATAGGGGTCTGCGCTATGCTCCACGAGCGTTTTGGTCATGATGCATCATGCCTGTGCACGCACCCTAGTGAAACCATTGAGCACAGGTTTCTTTACTGTAATCTCCCTGGGGTTTGGACGTGGCTCATTAACATCTGGGCCGCATGGACGGCATCGCCACCCACTCTCCCAATCAGCGTGCGTACCATCATTTTCGGTATTGCTGGCACACCAGGGTCCGAGCTTTCAGTTTCCCAAGCAGAATGGATATGGCTACGCACTACTATGCTATACGCGATCTGGACCATACGCAACGAGACAGTCTTTAAGGTCCGCGAGGAGTATACCCGCGGCGGCGTAGTCCGGCGCTTTATATACCTATGGAATGCGGCTATGCGCCGCTACTGGCTGTTAGCTCAGGAACAACACAGGGTGTGGGACCCAGGACCCAATAACGACAAGCCCAGCCCGCTCCAGCTTTTTCATGATCTACTGGGCCGTAATCAGGTATTCACCAGTATGCCTCATGGCGACATCACTCAGGTCCAATGGCTTCCCTGGTCTAATAACGCGCCCTATTAGCCTTTCACCTGTCACCGCCACACGTGTGTGTGCCCACCTTCATTAGGATTCGCTGATACTCATTTCCCCTCTCACCTCTTTGGTCCATAATTGGCGAATAAAATATACCCATTTCCCCGAAAAATCTAGAAAATCTAGAAAATCCTAACTACTCTATTTTTTAGCAAAGCGCCCAGGCTTCCTCCTGGGGGGCCGGGGGGGGGGGCTTGCCCACAGGCCGGCCGGCCGGGGCCTGGCGTGTGACTCACTGAGCCTGGACAATCGTCTGCCACCTCAGTCGGCTCCGTCTTTGTTCTGCATAGCAGTCCAAGCAAGAGTCGGTGAGGGAGGAAATGCGGTGTTCAAACTAGCTGAGTTGGGACCACTAGGTCAGCCAGCAACTGCTGTGTATAGTTAAATTAAATTAATTAAATTAAATAACATGCCTCCGAAGGGCTCTGCTGCTGACCCCGGTAACTACCGGGGTGTCTGCCTCCAGAGCGCCGCGCTGAAGGTCTTCATCATGCGCATGCCGATGATGCTGCAAAGGCTCCCACACCTGGGTGAGTCTCAGATGGGTTTCCGTCGTGGTCGTAACACTGTCATGGCTGTGTTTGTCGCGCGCCGGTTGATGGAGGAGGTGCGTCGCCTTTCAGTTGCCCTGACAGTTTGCGCCCGCTGGTCTTCATGTTTGTTGACTATCAAGGAGACAACCAGCGCAGGCCAGAAATCGGGAAAATCCGGACCATGGTAGCTCGAGCCTACCGTTATCTTTTCCGCGTTTTCGAGTCGTTCAGGATGATGAAGATGAATGGTGATGGAAATGTGTATCCTTGTGCCGTTGAAATTATGGCTGGCTTACGTGTAGAGCGACTAGATGACCTAGACGGTGGGGCCGGAAACATCAAGGCCTTTGAGACGGTCCTCTGGGAGGCTCTTTGGGCCATCCTAGCTCTGGATCGGGTACCACCAGCGTTTATTGCTGCCATTTGTCGACTCACTGTATGAGGGCTCACAGGTAGTAGTGCGGACTGCGGAAGGCACCACCCCACCATTCCCCCTTCACCACGGGGTTTGGCAAGGTTGTGTCCTGTCCCCATACCTGTTCATGTCGCGTCTGCGTGCCACAATCTCCGGCGCCACCATGGCGGCTGGCCACTCAGCTTAATTTGGTAAAACCCAAATGAGCTGAGCTGATGTGCCTGCCTTAACTGCATGCCCTGTGGGGTGGGCGAGGACCTGTCCCATGATTCCCCCCCTCGCTGGCGACCGGCCCCATCACGAAGACAGCGATCGTACCAAGACAAGGGCAGCGGTGACCGCAGTCAAGCTGCGGGAGGTAAACTGCGCAGCGGTGCACACTGGACAAAACCAATCCCCCTCCGGAATGCTGGTGACCACGGGCTGCAAGCACTGCATGTGCCAACCACAGTTACACTGATCACACAATAACATGGACTCCGCCTGATCGACCCGGTGACAAACCTGACACTGGGCGTCCTTGACTCGGCGAGATGTGTGCGGTTGGAGGTCGTGGACCAAATTGGGCAGTGAGCAGGGACTGAGATTGCTGAGGTTGTCTGTCGTACGGCTCCCGTCGGCGCCCTCCAAAATTGCCACTCCCGATGGTTTGATAGCCACAATGCGCAAAATGGTGGGCCCCGCCTCCACATCCAAAGTGTGCTTCAGCTGAGTGCGCAGGAAAACATACTGCCCTGGCCTAAACCGCAGCTGGCGAGCCATGTATGCGCCCCCCCGGCGCTGAGCGTAACGCAGGGAGTCCCTGTGCTGAGCAATGAACAAGTTGTTCATCGCGATGGGCATGACCTTCTTAAAAGTCTCTGCCCTGGCCAGCACCTCAACCAAAAATTGCTGAGCGTTGTCGAAGGCCATGGGTTCGGGGTGCGCAACCTGTGCCTCCGTAGGCAAAAGAGGATTACGCCCGAACAGAAGGAAATACGGGGAGAAGGTAGCGAGAGACTCCTGGGGAGACATGCGATAACCCATGGCAATCCATGCCAACTCGCGATCCCACCTGGCCGACTCCGGCACCTGCAGGCTCCACTTGCGCAGCGCCTGCTTGACGGTCTGCACCAATCTCTCAGCCAAACCATTGGCCTGAGGATGCTCCCGAGAAGTGCGACGGTGATCAATAAGACATCCATCCAGCAACTCCTGGAACTCACCCCTGAACTCACCACCCTGGTCCGTGACTACCTCCGCGGGAGCCCCAAACCTGGTGATGATGTCTGCAAAATGCTTCGCTGTGGTAGCGGCATGCTTGTCAGCAATGGGGATCAACTCAACCCATTTGCTAAAGCTCTCCACGCATACCATGACATAGAGGTTGCCGTCAGGGCTCTCCTGAAACGGCCCGCACAGATCGACGTGCCAGCGATAAAACAAGCCCTTGATGGGAAGCGACATCAGCTCCTTGGCACCATGATCTGCGCTAAAGTTAGCCTTGGTTCGAGCACACGGGACACAGCTGGCCACTACCTGGGCCACTGTGTGTCGCATGTTATTCCACCAATAGCTGGTCCGTACGAGGCTGAGCGTGCGATTGCCACCCAAGTGACCATACCGCTCGTGGTACGCCTGCACTATAGCAACACGCTTGTCAGGCGGTGGGACGACCACCCTACGCTTGCCCAACAGCTTGTACAAAACCCCATCTTCCCAACCATAGGTTGCAGCCCTGTGCTGCACCCTGTTCAACTCCGTCGCCTTCTGAGCAGGAGTCCAATCGACTGGAGTAGGAGTCAAGACAGCACCCTGCACTTGCTCCAAAACTCGACCATCTAGCCAGATATCAGCGGTGTAGCAATCAGCAAGAGAGCTACGCGCTAAGAGAGCCTGCACAGCGATCAGCTGCTGCAGAGAAGGATCAATGTCAAAGGACAGAGACCTACCCTCTTCCATAGCGCACACAGCTTTGGATGGCGTGAATGGCGACGGCCGCACCGGGTCGTCGCTGATGCCGAAGTCCGCCACAGAGTACTCGACACTGCGCCACCACGCCTCCTCCTCATCGTCGGCCGCATACCCAGCAGCGTTCACAAAGACCACAGAACCCGACGAGCCCTCGGCACCCATGGCCCGGGCTCCAGTGTGGTCAACAGTGGTAGGCATGGCGTATCGGGATAGCACATCGGCGTTGACATGGTCCTTGCCGGCCCGATGCACAATGGTCATGTGGTACTCCTGGATAATCATGGCCCATCGGGCGAGCTTACCCGTCAGGTTGGTGTTGGTCATTAGCCACTGAAGCGGCTGGTGGTCTGTCACCAGAGTAAACACGCGCCCAACTAAATACGGGCGAAAGTGCTTGATGGCCCACACCACAGCCAGTGCCTCCCCCTCATAGGAAGAATACCGGCTCTCCGCTGGGTTGTTGCTGCGACTAGCATAAGCAATAACGTGCTCGCGCCCATCACCATCCTTTTGCGCCAAGACCGCACCCAGTCCTACCTTGGACCAGTCGGTATATAACACAAACGGCAAAGCATAGTCAGGGGCGCGCAGAATCGGGGCCGACGTGAGCTCCTGCTTGATTGTCTCGATGGCGCGTTGCTGTGCGGGACCCCACGCCCACACGCACCCCTTCTTGAGTAACTCGGTCAAGGGCTTCACCTTGCTGCTGAAGTTCTCAATGTAACCTCGGTAGTAGCCAGCCAAACCCAAATACGCCCGCACCCCTGAGACATCCGTGGGTACATTCGAGTAAAGAAAGGAGGGCTCTCAGCCGAGGACAAGGAACTGTCCCTCGTGCCTGATGACCACCTTATTGCCTCCCCTGCTATAGAATAATGCTTTCACAACACACACTTTGCACAGTCTGATGATGAAGCCGCACATGCGGAATTTATTGAGAAAGTTAATACAATTACAACACGTTGATAGTCTCAATATCGATGCACTCCATGCTCACGAGCCCGCAGTTAGGCAGCGCTCCATGACATGCTACCGGCCTTGCTCCCAAGGAAAGGGAGAAACACGAAGGCCACTAACGAGAGACTCGAAGAGACTACACGCTGCGTGAGAGTCCTCTTCGACTATGAGGGGGGCCCACAATCAATCTACAATACCCATGCCAAATTTTATTACTTGAGGAGACGCCATTTCAACAAATACATGACAATTGATGCTCATTGTGAATGCGTTTCCACATGAAATCATTACCATTTCATGCAATTTGGTCACTAGTGCGCTTTCCGCGTGCACTTTTCATTACTAGATTGCTTAAATTTATTAAAATTCATTAAAATTTATTAACATTTATTAAAATTTATTCAAGTCGGGGTAAAATTGGCTGTTTTTGTCATAGTGTCATGCACTCGGAGGGTAAGCAAGTGAGACAAGTTGTAGATTATTTACAATTGCACAACCCTCTCCACGACCCCGCTAGTTCTATTTATAGAACGAATTATAAAATTATTGCCAAAATTGTGCACAAGCCTGTGCACAACCCAACCAGTAATTCCCACTTGAACTTTGAATATTCAAGTGAATGCTCTGGAGACAGATGTACAGATCGATGTTTACAAATGTACACGAGTTCAGATCAAGCTATCTAACTACCTACTAACAGGCGTTTCTTTACAGGTGCCCGTCCGCTGGGCTTCTTTACACCCCCCTCCCGCACATCTGCGCCAGCCTTCCCTTGAGGTTTTCGTTTGCCCTGCCCTGCGGCTTGGTCTCCCCCCTTCTCTTGGAGTCGTGGGGAAGATCTGGTCGCTGGGGAAGATCTGGTCGCCAGGAACCCCTTGTCCATCCACCACTCCAAATACGTTCCCTCAGGTGGCTTGAAACAGTTCCGCATCTCGTCTTGTTGTACCTTGAAAATTATGTTGGGCATCGTCCCCTGCTCCCCATTAATCCAGATTCCCTTTTCGTCACACCCTTCTGCCCAAAATTTAACGTACCACACGCCCGTTTTATCCACCTTTCGAACGACTCCATGCACCAGGAACGTGTCGACGTGGAAATCAGGCATGTGTGCCAGCTTCATTGGGTCTGCATTGAGTTTAGCCACCGAATCAGCAGCCCACGTGGGCTTCCACAACGTATCAAGGCGCTGGGATTGGTTCTTCCGATACTGGCAAAATTCACCGCCGTGCTTGCACAATACCGAAACCGGACATCCAACAGGCGAGCGGGGCACGACCCGTTTCCCCCCCCCACACCTTCCAGATTCTCCATCCACGGCTGCCAACTTGGTGGTGGCACTTTCTTGTCTAGTGGCTTGGGCTGGGTTGCGGTAACTGTGACACGTCTTTGTGGCGCTTCCTCAGGTTCCGATTCTTCCGATTCTTCCGAATCTTCCTCAAACCCTTTGGGTGGGCCGCCATGCGCGTCATCCTTTGGCGGCTCCTCTTCAGACTCGTCACCTGTGTGTGAGACAAGCAATGACGAGCGGCGCAATTAGTTATCATTACAATCGCAAATCAAACTTGGGAATATGCAAACATCATAATTTAACCGACCATATTCACTCAGATTAACTTACCCTTTGACAGATGACTAGCCGTTGCTCTTGATCGAACGTGCCCGCCAGGCGAAAGGAGCTTTTTGCAGTAGTCGACGGCACGCCCCAACATCCCCCCCCCGACGCCCCCGAATTCCCCTTCGAGCCTCCCTCCCCTCCCCCCCCTCCTTCCCCCTTCCCCCGATGCGCCGGTCGACCCGCCCCCCTCTCCGCCCTTCCCCCCTTCCCCCGATGCGCCGGTTGACCCGCCCCCTCTCCACCCTTCTCTCCCCCCCCTCTCCGCCCTTGGACCCGCCCCCCTCTCCGCCCTTTGACCCGCCCCCCTCTCCACCCTTTGACCCGCCCCCCTCTCCGCCCTTCGACCCGCCCCCCTCTCCGCCCTTCGACCCCCTCCCCTCTCCGCCCTTCTCTCCGCCCCCCTCTCCGTCCTTCGACCCCCTCCCCTCTCCGCCCTTCGACCCGCCCCCTCTCCGTCCTTCGACCCGCCCCCCTCTCCGCCCTTCGACCCCCCCCCTCTCCGCCCTTCGACCCGCCCCCCTCTCCGTCCTTCGACCCCCCCCCTCTCCGCCCTTCGACCCGCCCCCCTCTCCGCCCTTCGAACCCCCCCCTCTCCGTCCTCCGACCCGCCCCCCTTATCACCACCCTCATTCCCGCCCCCCTCATCATCGCCGGCACCATCATCACCAACCTCCTCCCCATCATCACCCCCATGTGACCCGACATCCTCATCATCCCCCATTGAGACGTCTTCGGCCGAGGGGTCTCCGAGGCGGCGCGCTTCCGGCGTTTCTTTTTGGTGCCAGCGCCTGCCGTCTCCAGCGGACGCTTCTGGGCTGCACCCGCAATTTCCTTGCCCGAACGGCCGTTGGGATTGGAAATATCCTCCCCCTCAGGCCGCTTCCCAAGTACCTTCAGAAGGACCTTAAACCCATCCACCTGCTCCTTTGACCCAATGAAGATCACGGGTGGGTTGAAGAATCCCGTAAAATCGCCTAGGTACGACGACCAGGCGTCCTTCACACCATTGAAATCTCCACAATCCTTCGCCGCCTTCCAGTCCCTTTTCTCCACCCACGCACCCGTTCGACCCTTCAACAATTCCTCATCATTCCACAGCTTCGCGTGGTGTTCCAAATTCAGCAGCCATATCCCATTCTTGATATCCGGCTGGTTCACCCCCCCTTCCTCTTCACAACAAATTCGAACCCCTCCATTGCATTAAGTACCACTTGAGCCAACCGTGTCGGCCCATCGCTTTTCTCCCACGCGAAAGTCTTCATCATGAACTCACAGGTCGTGTCCCCGTCAGACCCGTAAACTTTCTTAGAAATCCACGGGCCCTGCTGCTCGATTTCGGATGCCAGCTCCTCCGACCCAAACTTCCGCGGGGGTTCCCGCTTCTCCCCCACCTTTTTTTGGCGACCCGACTGGACGTCCTCTGCCTCCGCATGTTCGGCTTGGCCTTCCTCCGGCACAGCCCCCGTCACCGCCACAGCCCCCGCCACAGGCTGTACGGGTTGGGGCACCACAGCCTGTTCGGTTGGGGGTTCGGGCGCAATCAGGACCCACCATTTCGTTTCCTCCTTGTGGGTCGTCCAAAAATTCGTCCTCTCCAGCAGTGCAAGTGGGAAGGTGGAATCGTCCCTCCCCGTTGGCCTGATAACCGCCCTTAGTCTCTTGGCAGCTACAGCGACCGTATCGGCCACCCTCTCAAGGGCGCTGTCGGCTTCCGAAGGCTGCATCGGCAACCAGCCGAGGTGGCGTGGTTCGGGGTATTTCCCCAAATCGCGGTTGTAGATCAGGAAAAGCTGGACAATCACCTCGCAGAAGATCTTGGCCATGTATGTCAGGTCATACAAGCACTGAGGAGGAACGTGTTTGGCCTTCACGGTTGCCATGATAGACGGCCAGAATCGAAAGCGGGCTAGACTCCTCCACCCTTCCTGTTTGATCCCCCCCCCTTCCTCATCACCCTTCCCTCCCCGTCCAGCTTGTCCGCTGCCACGATGTCCAGAAACTCTGCAAGCTCCTTGGCCACCTTGTCCTCAATCGGCATTCCACATCTACTGTCGTCGTTCGGAGCGACCGTTTCATCCTTCACAGCCGAGATGAAGTCGTAGACTTGGGTTTTCTCCGATTCGGACAAACCACCCTCGTTCAATCGCCCTCCAACCCGCTCCTCACCACCCTCCTCCCCCTCCCCGTCCTTCCTTGCCTTCTCAGTGCTGCTTGAAACCCCATGAATCAAATTCCATATTTCTTTCTGGTCCTGAAGGGGCACCTCCGGCTTATCCCAGGATTCCTCCATGTGCGTCTTGAAATAGTTGTGCACTTCCAGCAGCGCCGTCCCCCTCGACTTTTTGGAAACGGCCTCGTCTTCTGCATTCAGCCCCCCTCCGATCAGGGCAACCCTCCGATGCGCCTCTCTCCCCTGCATGCATGAAATGTGAATCAGTGTTTGAGACAAAAAACGGTCATACAACACACGACATGACATTTTGTCCTTACACTTTGGAAGATCGGCCGTTCCCGAACAAAAATCACACCCTAATTTCCAGTTTCCAACGGCCGTTGGCGCAAGAAAAATCACACCCTAATTTCCAGGTTCCAACGGCCGTTGGCGCAAGAAAAATCACACCCTAATTTCCAGGTTC
Organism: Mesostigma viride; assembly: GCA_009746045.1. Taxonomy (NCBI): domain Eukaryota; kingdom Viridiplantae; phylum Streptophyta; class Mesostigmatophyceae; order Mesostigmatales; family Mesostigmataceae; genus Mesostigma; species Mesostigma viride. The sequence goes on along the minus strand of RPFO01000312.1, from coordinate 4,109,866 downwards.
CAACGGCCGTTGGCGCAAGAAAAATCACACCCTAATTTCCAGGTTCCAACGGCCGTTGGCGCAAGAAAAATCACACCCTAATTTCCAGGCTCCAACGGCCGTTGGCGCAAGAAAAATGTCGACCGAATTTCCAGGTTCCAACGGCCGTTGGCGCAAGAAAAATATCAACCAAATTTCCAGGTTCCAACGGCCGTTGGCGCAGGAAAAATGACACCCTAATTTCCAGGTTCCAACGGCCGTTGGCGCAAGAAAAATCACACACTAATTTCCAGGTTCCAACGGCCGTTGGCGCAAGAAAAATCACACCCTAATTTCCAGGTTCCAACGGCCGTTGGCGCAAGAAAAATAACATCTAGTGCCTAAAACGTTCCCACACCCGATCCGTTATATTTACCTTTTGCGTCCGCATGTCCTTCATGGGCGGGATCAGTGCTTCCCCCTCCACCTCCCAGCCCTTGAGCACGTCCAGATTGGTGTACTTGAACTTGTCCGCGTCCCTCACCAACCCCCTCCACAAATCAAACGCCTCGTCGGTTGTCTCCACGAACTTGCCCTTTTGTGTACCCGCAATCTCGCCAGCTATCGCAGTACTCACTTGCTCGTCAGAGCCCTCGAAAATCACGGACTTCAACATCTGCGTGTAGTGGTTGCCGTCCAGCACGGCAAACTGCACAAACACGCAAGGCGTCTGGTCTGGAAATTTACCCTTAAGGCCGGCATGGTCCGAGATGTTCAAGCTCCCCAGCGCGGATGTCGTCAGGTCAACTACTGCCTCACGCTCAGATTCATTTGACCACTCGGACGGATCCAACTCCATGGTGATCAACTCGTCTGAGCAAGCGGCCGCCATGTCCTTCAGGGAGTCCGTCCGGAGAATGGACATGGCTTCCTCGGCCGTTGGCGAACGATAGTATCCGAACCTCTGCACGGCACGGTCACTGTCGTCCCCCGTCAGTATTTTAATGTGGTAAGGAACCTTTTCACTCCTCTGCACCCATAAATTGTAGAGACCTGGATCACGGTCTGCCAGCACCTGCCACGCAAACCGGAAGATCGGCACGGCACATTTTGCTTTTGTCAGACTTGTGCCGGCCCCCACGAACCACGGCGCGAGCCCCCTACAATTCCGCACCGTCACCGTCCGGTGCCGCATGAGTTCCGGGAGTTGGCACAAGTTCTCCGTGGGGGCCCGTACTTGAGTCGCAATCGCGGACCCCCCCACGATGTCGACATCGTCTGGAACTAGGCGTATCTTCTGCCGCAGATGAAACGCCGCCTGTATGGTGTCAGTTAGATTCTTGTCGTGCACTTGAGAGGACGGCGCTGGCTCCCAGGAGTCCAAAATGCTGGGCTTCGCATTTCCAGCACGTGTCGTCAGCAGCCCCTTCCTCTCAAAGGTCTTCACAATAACCGACCATAAGTCGGTGCCCGGTGCTCGTTGGCGCCAGTCCTCAAAAAATGTTGTGAGATGCGCCACCGCACAGTTATGTTCAATCTTGTAAGCCCACTTCTCCCGCTCTTCCTCCGTTCTCGGCCTGGACGGACGCCCCTGATCACATGCAAAAAACATACAGATAGCCGGAAGGTCAGTACTATGTTCCAACGGCCGTCGCCGGAAAAATAACACCCTAATTTACAGGTTTCAACGGCCGTTGGCGCATGAAAATCACACCCTAATTTCCAGGTTCCAACGGCCGTTGGCGCATGAAAATCACACCCTAATTTACAGGTTCCAACGGCCGTTGGCGCATGAAAATCACATCCTATTTTCCAGGTTCCAACGGCCGTTGGCGCGAGAAAAATCACACCCTATTTTCCAGGTTCCAACGGCCGTTGGCGCATGAAAATCACACCCTAATTTCCAGGTTCCAACGGCCGTTGGCGCGAGAAAAATGACACCTTCATTTCCAGGTTCCAACGGCCGTTGGCGACAGAAAAATAACACCCTAATTTCCAGGTTCCAACGGCCGTTGGCGCATGAAAATCACACCCTAATTTCCAGTTTCCAACGGCCGTTGGCGCGAGAAAAATGACACCTTCATTTCCAGGTTCCAACGGCCGTTGGCGACAGAAAAATAACACCCTAATTTCCAGGTTCCAACGGCCGTTGGCGCATGAAAATCACACCCTAATTTTAAGGTTCCGACGGCCGTTGGCGCAAGAAAATCAAGCAAGAAAAGGACAAGGACAAGGACAAGGACAAGGACAAGGACAAGGACAAGGACAAGGACAAGGACAAGGACGAGGACAAGGACAAGGACAAGGACAAGGACGAGGACAAGGACAAGGACAAGGCAAGGACAAGGACAAGGACAAGGACAAGGACAAGGACAAGGACAAGGACAAGGACAAGGACAAGGACAAGGACAAGGACAAGGACAAGGACAAGGACAAGGACAAGGACAAGGACAAGGACAAGGACAAGGACAAGGACAAGGACAAGGACAAGGCAAGGGCAAGGACAAGGACAAGGACAAGGACAAGGACAAGGACAAGGACAAGGACAAGGACAAGGACAAGGACAAGGACAAGGACAAGGACAAGGACAAGGACGAGGACGAGGACAAGGACAAGGACAAGGACAAGGACAAGGACGAGGACGAGGACGAGGACAAGCACAAGGACAAGGACAAGGACAAGGACGAGGACAAGGACGAGGATAAGGACAAGGACAAGGACAAGGACAAGGACAAGGACAAGGACAAGGACAAGGACAAGGACAAGGACAAGGACAAGGACAAGGACAAGGACAAGGACAAGGACAAGGACAAGGACAAGGACAAGGACAAGGACAAGGACAAGGACAAGGACAAGGACAGGACAAGGACAAGGACAAGGACAAGGACAAGGACAAGGACAAGGACAAGGACAAGGACAAGGACAAGGACAAGGACAAGGACAAGGACAAGGACAAGGACAAGGACAAGGACAAGGACAAGGACAAGGACAAGGACAAGGACAAGGACAAGGACAAGGACAAGGACAAGGACAAGGACAAGGACAAGACAAGGACAAGGACAAGGACAAGGACAAGGACAAGGACAAGGACAAGGACAAGGACAAGGACAAGGACAAGGACAAGGACAAGGACAAGGACAAGGACAAGGACAAGGACAAGGACAAGGACAAGGACAAGGACAAGGACAAGGACAAGGCCAACGACAAGGCCGAGGACGAGGACGAGGACGAGGACGAGGACAAGGACAAGGACAAGGACAAGGACGAGGACGAGGACGAGGACAAGGACAAGGACAAGGACAAGGACAAGGACAAGGACAAGGGCAAGGACAAGGACAAGGACAAGGACAAGGACAAGGACAAGGACAAGGACGAGGACGAGGACGAGGACAAGGACAAGGACAAGGACAAGGACAAGGACAAGGACAAGGACAAGGACAAGGACAAGGACAAGGACAAGGACAAGGACAAGGGCAAGGACAAGGACAAGGACAAGGACAAGGACAAGGACAAGGACAAGGACAAGGACGAGGACGAGGACGAGGACAAGGACAAGGACAAGGACAAGGACAAGGACAAGGACAACGTGCTGGCACAAGGACAAGGACAAGGACAAGGACAAGGACAAGGACAAGGACAAGGCCAACGACAAGGCCGAGGCCGAGGACGAGGACGAGGACGAGGACAAGGACAAGGACAAGGACAAGGACGAGGACGAGGACGAGGACAAGGACAAGGACAAGGACAAGGACAAGGACAAGGACAAGGGCAAGGACAAGGACAAGGACAAGGACAAGGACAAGGACAAGGACGAGGACGAGGACGAGGACAAGGACAAGGACAAGGACAAGGACAAGGACAAGGACAAGGACAAGGACAAGGACAAGGACAAGGGCAAGGACAAGGACAAGGACAAGGACAAGGACAAGGACAAGGACAAGGACAAGGACGAGGACGAGGACGAGGACAAGGACAAGGACAAGGACAAGGACAAGGACAAGGACAACGTGCTGGCACAAGGACAAGGACAAGGACAAGGACAAGGACAAGGACAAGGACAAGGACAAGGACAAGGACAAGGACAAGGACAAGGACAAGGACAAGGACAAGGACAAGGACGAGGACAAGGACGAGGATAAGGACAAGGACAAGGACAAGGACAAGGACAAGGACAAGGACAAGGACAAGGACAAGGACAAGGACAAGGACAAGGACAAGGACAAGGACAAGGACAAGGACAAGGACAAGGACAAGGACAACGGCGGACAAGGACAAGGACAAGGACAAGGACAAGGACAAGGACAAGGACAAGGACAAGGACAAGGACAAGGACAAGGACAAGGACAAGGACAAGGACAAGGACAAGGACAAGGACAAGGACAAGGACAAGGACAAGGACAAGGACAAGGACAAGGACAAGGACAAGGACAAGGACAAGGACAAGGACAAGGACAAGGACAAGGACAAGGACAAGGACAAGGACAAGGACAAGGACAAGGACAAGGACAAGGACAAGGACAAGGACAAGGACAAGGACAAGGACAAGGACAAGGACAAGGACAAGGACAAGGACAAGGACAAGGACAAGGACAAGGACAAGGACAAGGACAAGGCTGGACAAGGACAAGGACAAGGACAAGGACAAGGACAAGGACAAGGACAAGGACAAGGACAAGGACAAGGACAAGGACAAGGACAAGGACAAGGACAAGGACAAGGACAAGGACAAGGACAAGGACAAGGACAAGGACAAGGACAAGGACAAGGACAAGGACAAGGACAAGGACAAGGACAAGGACAAGGACAAGGACAAGGACGAGGACGAGGACAGGACAAGGACAAGGACAAGGACAAGGACAAGGACAAGGACAAGGACAAGGACAAGGACAAGGACAAGGACAAGGACAAGGACAAGGACAAGGACAAGGACAAGGACAAGGACAAGGACAAGGACAAGGACAAGGACAAGGACAAGGACAAGGACAAGGACAAGGACAAGGACAAGGACAAGGACAAGGACAAGGACAAGGACAAGGACAAGGACAAGGACAAGGACGGACAAGGACAAGGACAAGGACAAGGACAAGGACAAGGACAAGGACAAGGACAAGGACAAGGACAAGGACAAGGACAAGGACAAGGACAAGGACAAGGACAAGGACAAGGACAAGGACAAGGACAAGGACAAGGACAAGGACAAGGACAAGGACAAGGACAAGGACAAGGACAAGGACAAGGACAAGGACAAGGACAAGGACAAGGACAAGGACAAGGACAAGGACAAGGACAAGGACAAGGACAAGGACAAGGACAAGGACAAGGACAAGGACAAGGACAAGGACAAGGACAAGGACAAGGACAAGGACAAGGACAAGGACAAGGACAAGGACAAGGACAAGGACAAGGACAAGGACAAGGACAAGGACAAGGACAAGGACAAGCGGACAAGGACAAGGACAAGGACAAGGACAAGGACAAGGACAAGGACAAGGACAAGGACAAGGACAAGGACAAGGACAAGGACAAGGACAAGGACAAGGACAAGGACAAGGACAAGGACAAGGACAAGGACAAGGACAAGGACAAGGACAAGGACAAGGACAAGGACAAGGACAAGGACAAGGACAAGGACAAGGACAAGGACAAGGACAAGGACAAGGACAAGGACAAGGACAAGGACAAGGACAAGGACAAGGACAAGGACAAGGACAAGGACAAGGACAAGGACAAGGACAAGGACAAGGACAAGGACAAGGACAAGGACAAGGACAAGGACAAGGACAAGGACAAGGACAAGGACAAGGACAAGGACAAGGACAAGGACAAGGACAAGGACAAGGACAAGGACAAGGACAAGGACAAGGACAAGGACAAGGACAAGGACAAGGACAAGGACAAGGACAAGGACAAGGACAAGGACAAGGACAAGGACAAGGACAAGGACAAGGACAAGGACAAGGACAAGGACAAGGACAAGGACAAGGACAAGGACAAGGACAAGGACAAGGACAAGGACAAGGACAAGGACAAGGACAAGGCTGGACAAGGACAAGGACAAGGACAAGGACAAGGACAAGGACAAGGACAAGGACAAGGACAAGGACAAGGACAAGGACAAGGACAAGGACAAGGACAAGGACAAGGACAAGGACAAGGACAAGGACAAGGACAAGGACAAGGACAAGGACAAGGACAAGGACAAGGACAAGGACAAGGACAAGGACAAGGACAAGGACAAGGACAAGGACAAGGACAAGGACAAGGACAAGGACAAGGACAAGGACAAGGACAAGGACAAGGACAAGGACAAGGACAAGGACAAGGACAGACGAGGACAAGGACAAGGACAAGGACAAGGACAAGGACAAGGACAAGGACAAGGCAGGACAAGGACAAGGACAAGGACAAGGACAAGGACAAGGACAAGGACAAGGACAAGGACAAGGACAAGGACAAGGACAAGGACAAGGACAAGGACAAGGACAAGGACAAGGACGAGGAAAGGACAAGGACAAGGACAAGGACAAGGACAAGGACAAGGACAAGGACAAGGACAAGGACAAGGACAAGGACAAGGACAAGGACAAGGACAAGGACAAGGACAAGGACAAGGACAAGGACAAGTGCTGGACAAGGACAAGGACAAGGACAAGGACAAGGACAAGGACAAGGACAAGGACAAGGACAAGGACAAGGACAAGGACAAGGACAAGGACAAGGACAAGGACAAGGACAAGGACAAGGACAAGGACAAGGACAAGGACAAGGACAAGGACAAGGACAAGGACAAGGACAAGGACAAGGACAAGGACAAGGACAAGGACAAGGACAAGGACAAGGACAAGGACAAGGACAAGGACAAGGACAAGGACAAGGACAAGGACAAGGACAAGGACAAGGACAAGGACAAGGACAAGGACAAGGACAAGGACAAGGACAAGGACAAGGACAAGGACAGGACAAGGACAAGGACAAGGACAAGGACAAGGACAAGGACAAGGACAAGGACAAGGACAAGGACAAGGACAAGGACAAGGACAAGGACAAGGACAAGGACAAGGACAAGGACAAGGACAAGGACAAGGACAAGGACAAGGACAAGGACAAGGACAAGGACAAGGACAAGGACAAGGACAAGGACAAGGACAAGGACAAGGACAAGGACAAGGACAAGGACAAGGACAAGGACAAGGACAAGGACAAGGACAAGGACAAGGACAAGGACAGGACAGGACAAGGACAAGGACAAGGACAAGGACAAGGACAAGGACAAGGACAAGGACAAGGACAGGACAAGGACAAGGACAAGGACAAGGACAAGGACAAGGACAAGGACAAGGACAAGGAAACAAGGACAAGGACAAGGACAAGGACAAGGACAAGGACAAGGACAAGGACAAGGACAAGGACAAGGACAAGGACAAGGACAAGGACAAGGACAAGGTGCTGGACAAGGACAAGGACAAGGACAAGGACAAGGACAAGGACAAGGACAAGGACAAGGACAAGGACAAGGACAAGGACAAGGACAAGGACAAGGACAAGGACAAGGACAAGGACAAGGACAAGGACAAGGACAAGGACAAGGACAAGGACAAGACAAGGACAAGGACGACAAGGACAAGGACAAGGACAAGGACAAGGACAAGGACAAGGACAAGGACAAGGACAAGGACAAGGACAAGGACAAGGACAAGGACAAGGACAAGGACAAGGACAAGGACAAGGACAAGGACAAGGACAAGGACAAGGACAAGGACAAGGACAAGGACAAGGACAAGGACAAGGACAAGGACAAGGACAAGGACAGGACAAGGACAAGGACAAGGACAAGGACAAGGACAAGGACAAGGACAAGGACAAGGACAAGGACAAGACAAGGACAAGGACAAGGACAAGGACAAGGACAAGGACAAGGACAAGGACAAGGACAAGGACAAGGACAAGGACAAGGACAAGGACAAGGACAAGGACAAGGACAAGGACAAGGACAAGGACAAGGACAAGGACAAGGACAAGGACAAGGACAAGGACAAGGACAGACGGACAAGGACAAGGACAAGGACAAGGACAAGGACAAGGACAAGCTGGCACAAGGACAAGGACAAGGACAAGGACAAGGACAAGGACAAGGACAAGGACAAGGACAAGGACAAGGACAAGGACAAGGACAAGGACAAGGACAAGGACGAGGACAAGGACAAGGACAAGGACAAGGACAAGGACAAGGACAAGGACAAGGACAAGGACAAGGACAAGGACAAGGACAAGGACAAGGACAAGGACAAGGACAAGGACAAGGACAAGGACAAGGACAAGGACAGGACAAGGACAAGGACAAGGACAAGGACAAGGACAAGGACAAGGACAAGGACAAGGACAAGGACAAGGACAAGGACAAGGACAAGGACAAGGACAAGGACAAGGACAAGGACAAGGACAAGGACAAGGACAAGGACAAGGACAAGGACAAGGACAAGGACAAGGACAAGGACAAGGACAAGGACAAGGACAAGGACAAGGACAAGGACAATGCTGGCACAAGGACAAGGACAAGGACAAGGACAAGGACAAGGACAAGGACAAGGACAAGGACAAGGACAAGGACAAGGACAAGGACAAGGACAAGGACAAGGACAAGGACAAGGACAAGGACAAGGACAAGGACAAGGACAAGGACAAGGACAAGGACAAGGACAAGGACAAGGACAAGGACAAGGACAAGGACAAGGACAAGGACAAGGACAAGGACAAGGACAAGGACAAGGACAAGGACAAGGACAAGGACAAGGACAAGGACAAGGACAAGGACAAGGACAAGGACAAGGACAAGGACAAGGACAAGGACAAGGACAAGGACAAGGACAAGGACAAGGACAAGGGACAAGGACAAGGACAAGGACAAGGACAAGGACAAGGACAAGGACAAGGACAAGGACAAGGACAAGGACAAGGACAAGGACAAGGACAAGGACAAGGACAAGGACAAGGACAAGGACAAGGACAAGGACAAGGACAAGGACAAGGACAAGGACAAGGACAAGGACAAGGACAAGGACAAGGACAAGGACAAGGACAAGGACAAGGACAAGGACAAGGACAAGGACAAGGACAAGGACAAGGACAAGGACAAGGACAAGGACAAGGACAAGGACAAGGACAAGGACAAGGACAAGGACAAGGACAAGGACAAGGACAACGTGCTGCACAAGGACAAGGACAAGGACAAGGACAAGGACAAGGACAAGGACAAGGACAAGGACAAGGACAAGGACAAGGACAAGGACAAGGACAAGGACAAGACAAGGACAAGGACAAGGACAAGGACAAGGACAAGGACAAGGACAAGGACAAGGACAAGGACAAGGACAAGGACAAGGACAAGGACAAGGACAAGGACAAGGACAAGGACAAGGACAAGGCCAAGGACAAGGACAAGGACAAGGACAAGGACAAGGACAAGGACAAGGACAAGGACAAGGACAAGGACAAGGACAAGGACAAGGACAAGGACAAGGACAAGGACAAGGACAAGGACAAGGATGGCGCAAGAAAATCACATCTTTGTGCGTAACACCTACCCGGGCAGCTGGCAGTGTGTGGTGGGTTGCTTTTCCAGTTGCTGCCGTCGCGGCATCGGAACCCGATGACCCAGAAGCCGCCGATTTCCTCCGCTCCTTCGCCGCCTTTGCTGCATGAGCGCCGCGCGCCTGTTGCCCCGACGATGGTGCGGGGGGAGGGGGCATTTGCTGTGCTGCCGCTGCAGCTTCCGACGGCGCGGAAGGGCCGGCGGCGGGAGGGGGCAACACCGGTGGCGGCGGAGAGCCCGGCGGCGGGGGCGCCGGCGGAGGGGAACGCGGGTGGTTGTGCGTACAAGCACGCTGTGACACGCAGACGACAAAGAAGAAATCCGCCGAATATGTTAGCAAGCGGTGCGGTGCAGCACACACACCTGACAAAGCTAATAGGTCAACCCTTAAAACCGTGTCCAACTGCCCGCTATAAAAACCGGGCAATGGTCACTTTCCATGATAATGTCCACAAACCAACCTAATAGTTAGTTATGGTCCATTATAGGACACAAGCACACACATATATTCACCACCTTGGGGGTCATGTCATTGGTCATATTGCAATGTCCTATGGGTGCCAAATATAGCACCCCCTGACAGAAAGGAAGCTAGTAAAGGGCTCATGAACACCAAGGTTGCATGTGGAGGAGCAGGGACCCAGCTGCAAGCTCTAACAATAAATGCCCACTACAAATAGCGGACAGTTTGGTTTGTGACACCTGCTAGCATTACAAAGCTCAATTCTCATCCCGTAGCAACAAAAATGTAATGTCCGCTGTAAATATCACTCAAAACGGCTAAAGGGTTAAAACGAAGTTGTAGTTGTTTTGCGGCATCAAGTTTCAAAGTACGTACTGGGATACCCTTCGCCAGCCTGCTTGGCATCCAGGATAAGATCTTGGAACCAGTAAGGGGGCTTCGCTTGCTGCGGCAGATGGTGCAATCCATTGTGATCTGCGCGCAAAACATACACAAACAACCAAACCCTCATAGGTTGAGCAATCCACAAAATCATGCCATTACTGTAACAACATGGGCAAAGCATACACAAACGAACAACCATCATAGATTGAGCTAACAATCCAGAAAATCATGCCATTACTGTAACAACATGGGCAAAGCATACACAAACGAACAACCATCATAGATTGAGCTAGCAATCCACAACATTATGCCATTACTGTAACAACATGGGCAAAGCATACACAAACGAACAACCATCATAGATTGAGCTAGCAATCCACAACATCATGCCATTACTGTAACAACATGGGCAAAGCATACACAAACGAACAACCATCATAGATAGAGCAATCCACAACATCATGCCATTAATGTAATAACATGGGCAAAACATACACAAACAAATAGCCATGATAGGGCATTAAGAGAATAGCCATGATTGGGGCAATAAGAGAATTTTTTTGTTCAATTCAATGATCACAATTTATGCACACAGTCGATGCATTCATAAATGAGGCAGGTTCTTCCGAAAATTGGCTCCGTCGTAGAGTGTCAACGGCCAACTTGCAAACACGCACGTTACATGATATACATCCTAGTCATTATGGTCCTATACAAACGCCAGAAGGGCCGAATACCGGTTTAATTGGATCTTTAGCTACGCATAGTAAAGTAAATGAATATGTTTTCTTGTCCTTTTTATACATTACAAAAAAATCAAGTAATTAAAAGTGAAATACCTATTTTTATACCTCCACATCAACAAGATCAATTTAAATTCGCCCCAGAATATTTATTACTTTCTTGTTACTCTAGTGTTGAAAATAATTATGTTCATGTGCGATATAAACCAGAATTTAGTAGTAAAGCAGAAGAAGTCGATTATTTGGGGATTTCTCCAACGCAAGCTTCAATAGCTACTTCATTTATTCCCTTGGTGGAACATGATGATGCAATCCGAGCATTAATGGGTTGTAATATGCAAAGACAAGCAGTTCCATGACACCAAGGTTGAGACTTACATGCATGGGACAAGAAAAACCTCGTTGCAAGGGTTGAAACAATAACGAAATTGTATGACCACAGACACATAAAATGGAAGGCTTGCTCAGTATTATTATTTACCCATCAATCAATTTTAAAGGCAAGGAAATGTTGAAATACGGAAGACCGTCCCAAGTTCGCCAGCATTAACAAAAGCATTTCTGTGACAAGAACAGTGGGCGACCATTCCCATTATTATCTTTTCCTCTTTTGTTTCTTCCCCTTCCCGGACTCGCATGCATAAGCGACGTCCGCCATCCCCAAACGATGCAAAATTTTGTTGGAGCTCTGCATCTTCTCCAACAGTTCTTGATCCGATTCCTCCTTTGCACGACGCGCTTCCTCTGCCTTCGCCTTTGCGGCCTCCACATCTGCATCTATATCCGCCTTCACCACCATCCTGATCAAACGGTCCCGCTCCTCAGGCCTCTTCGGCAGTCCCACCGGCTCTGCGGCAAGAAGAGCCTCCAAAATATCCTTGTGCAGTCTTTGTGCTTCCACAAATCCTATTATTCGTCATCAAGGTGTACGCGCATTCACGCGCCACACCCTGCAAGGAATCCCCCATGGTAACGTTATGCCCATGAGCAAACCCGTACGCGCTGTCCCCCTCTCCAAAATCTCGAGTCCCTGCCTGTCGAGGCGCACCAGCTCAACTTTCCGTTCCCCAGTGTGCGTTGCCGTGAAGTGGAGGACCGAGCGTGTCATTCCGGTCTTCCCCATCAACATCTGCAAACTTGCTACGTATGCGATCCCACGAGCGCACACGTCCTCCAACTTCTCGGCAAAAGGTAGATGTGTCTTGCAATACACATCCAATCCCTCCAGTGGTCTATCACATCTAAGAAATCCACACCCCCCGTATGGATCCTTGGCATGTTGGTACTCGAGGTCGTCTTGTAGGAACTTGTAATGTTCCGCGCACAGTCCCTCGACCCTTACGGGCTCCGTACAGATTTTGCATTTCGTTGCCATCTGCGCAATTGCCATGAGTCCCATACAGCAGCCATTGTATAACAGGGGCAATGAGCACCGTCAGAACCCCCTCTGGCGTCTTTCTCACACAATTCTCAATCTAGTCTT